>PVLA01008087.1:0-93999 GCA_004027455.1 Hydrochoerus hydrochaeris
AAGGGAAGGGAAGGGAAGGGAAGGGAAGGGAAGGGAAAATTAAAGGCAGAAAAAAGTGTATTTACAACTTCATAAAAATCAGAGGGCAGAACCGGGGGACTGGAACATGCTAGGTGGGTGCTCTACCACTAACCTACACCCTCAGTCCCCGAATTAATTTTAGGTGGAGCGTGTCAGAGTCCACTAGAGGCCAGATTTAACAATCACAGTAATGAGGACAGGCCTGTGGTTTACAGGCAGGCTTGCAGTGGCTTCCTGCAGAGCCAGGCAGGAAGGCAGCGGAGGGGCGTCCTCTGCACCATGCACGGTAGAGAATTCAGTCAAAGTGGGGAGCCCCTGGGCTCCTGCGGGGTGCCCTGCAGTCTGGGAGGGGATCCAAGGGTCTGCGCTGGGAGCCCGGAGGTGAACGTCCGAAGTCGGGAGCTCCTGTGCAGAGGCCGGGGGAGGCTCCCCACTTTCCCTTTGTCTTTTTCCCTCCTTTTCCCGGCCAGAAGCCTGTGGCTTAGACCACCCACACCCGGCAGGCAGGCAGGGTCTTCCTGCTGAGACCCCTGTCCGGGGACAGCCCGACCCCGCTGGAGCAGCCAGTGGGGTGAGGGCTGCCGGTCCTCCAGCTGGCCCCCCAGCTCTCTGCACTGGTCCTCCAGCTGGCCCCCCAGCTCGCTGCACTGGTCCTCCAGCTGGCCCCCCAGCTCTCTGCACTGGTCCTCCAGCTGGCCCCCCAGCTCTCTGCACTGGTCCTCCAGCTGGCCCCCCAGCTCTCTGCACTGGTCCTCCAGCTGGCCTCCCAGTTCGCTGCATGCCAGGCGCTGGATCCAGGCCGGGGCGAAGCCCTACTTTCTTCAGATAACTGATGGTGTCACATCCCAGAGTTGCGGTGCACGAGCCTCCTCCACCGGAGCTGTGGAGCATTCCCTCAGGGCAACGGCTCCTTTAACACTTACCAGGTCTAGAGCGCTCAGAAGGAGGAAGCAAGCTGTGTCTCTCTCCCAACGACTTACCTTTAGAGTGGGACGCAGCAAATGTGCAGTCACTTACACATTCTAAGCATTGCGATATTGGGCGGTGTTAGGAGGAGCACAGTTTCAGCCAACAGATCATTCACAGGGACCCTCAGAGTCAGGTCTGTCACCTAAGAAGTCACCCACGTTAGAGGCCTTCAGTACCGGGATGTTCCTCAAGCCTCTTTGTTGCAATTCTTTAAAAGTTTAATTCTTTAAAAAATAGTTATGGAGCAGGGATATAGCTCAGAGGCACAGTGCCTGCCTGGCAAGCCAGAGGTCATGAGTGCGACCCCTGATACAGTAATAATAGTAATAATAATAATAGCTAATTCTAAAAAATAAAAGGAAAGTAAGCTCCCTATGCTTTCTTACCAAGATTGTGCTAATATTCCTATAAATGAATAAAAATGATATGTGTGTTATATTAAAACATAGGGTATATGTAACGATAAATAATATATTGTGATTTCTCAGATATTCCCAAAATAATTAACTCATGGATATAAATGAGAACAGGGGCAGGATAAGTAATACAGTATAATTTATCAGACATTTCCAAGTCAGATAATCCCAGGGTAAAAGGAATGTGATATAAAATTACTTTATAATTTATAAACACTCATGTAGTGGCATTAGAAAGCTTAACAAAAGCTTTGTGTTATTAAACTTTTCCTTCAAGAATTTTTATGAAATATTTTTTTCTAGTTTAAACATTTTTCTTATCTTCAGCTGTGTTGCTGCTCTACATTTATTCATGGTACAAAATAAAAGTATTGTATTTTCCAATAATTAAGCCAGAGAAAGACTGTATGAAGCCAAAAATAATTTCTTAAGGCCCTTAACAGTAGATTAGTTAAAAAAACATTATTGGGTGTTTCAAAATGGTAAACGAGATTAATGAAAATGGTCATGCATAAGCATATATTTTATGGAGCAAACATTTTGGTGATAAAATGAAGTTGCAGTATCATTTAATATTCTCTTATCTTAAAATCACTTTTATTGCCATATTAAATATAAAGCTTTCAGTGAAATAACTTTGCAAGTGTTTATTTATTACATTTTCATTCGGACACATCTGTTAGCCAACACAGAAGGTTCTGCTTTGGCATACTCATGGATGTATATAAAATGTTTGGATTATTTTCACCTGTAATACCTCTCTTACCTTTTCCTTCCTCCCTTTGAATGCTTCCTTTATTCTCCTATGGTCTCCTTGGTATTTTCCAGTCATCTCTTAAAGAAAACCAGTTTTAACATTCCATATAGTAAAGAAAAGACATCATTTCTTTTCCATGTCTTGTTTATTTCATTACCATGATGGTGTCTGGTTCTTTTCAGGGTTGAATAGCGCTTCACTAAGTTTTTCACATTTCCTAAACCCAGTCTCCCATTACCCAGCATGAAGGCTGATTCCACAGCTCTGCTATTGTGAGCTGAACTATAGCAAACACAGGTGTGCAGGCACCTCTACAAGATGCCTACTTTCGTCTTTCCAGAAATAAATACAGTGTGGGATAACTGGTTCAAAACGCAGTCATACTTTCAGTTTTTTGAGGAATCCCCATACTGATTTCTGCAGTGGTTGTACTAATTTTGATCCTCACAAGCGGTGTACATGGGTGCCTTTCACTAACATTCACTGCTTTTGTTCCCCAGCAGTGTAGAAGAGCATTTATCTTTCATTTGCGTTTATGCTTTTCTTGCAGCTGTTTGTATTCCTGGTAGTTGTCATTCTGACTGGGATAAGATAGAACCTCATTGTAGTTTTAACCTGCATTTCTCTAACTGCTAAAAACATTCAACTTATTCTCATATACTTATCAGCCATTGGTATTTCTTTTCTGGGGAAAGAATTAATATTATGTATAAAATAAGTGCAGAAATAATATTATGTTTCCACTATTTTCCAGATAATAAGTTAGATGATTTTACATATGTTGTCTGTTTAATTTTGAAAGGATCTAAAAGGTAGGAATTATTAGTCTCAATTTAAGGACAAAATGAAGCTTAAATAGAATGGTAGTTCCTGAAAACACTTCTTCATGCTAAACTTCTGCAGAAGAATTACAATAGCTGAAGCAATACTTACTGAAACTACTTCAATGGAGAGCAGGAAATTGGAGCAAATCAGTATCAATTTAAAAAGTGCAAAATTGCAAGTATTTACCAGTGCTTTTGGAATCATTCTTGTTTGATTAATGAAGCATATCACACTGAAATCTCATTTATGTGAAAAAGACTGTAGCTTAATGCAATTACTGTGAAAGCTTTCTCTTAAAACAGCTCTGAAATTTCACTTGGAAAGAATGGCCCTGTGGCCACCTCCTCACATTCGAACTGACAGGTGAAAAACAAGATTATCTGTTACTCTTCAGAATTTGTAGAATTAGATACACACTTCATTAAGCAGCCTTAAATACTAGGATTCATGATGAGAATCAATTAATGGATTGATTATAATCATTAATGAAAATGTCATATTGTGTAATATTAAAACATGTCTCTCGAATATTTTGGTCTACATTCTTCATGAATCTAAAACGTATTGTGAGATATCTTTCCTAGGATGCATGGAGGCTAATCAAGCCCTGGCTCAGCTGGCCTCCCTCAGGCTGATTTGCAAACAGTGGGAGGCGTTCTGTGTGGTGGGAGGCGTGCTCTCTCCATCACCAAGAGTTGCAGGGTGAGGAAAGATTCAGCCTTAGCTTCAATCACAGGCACCAACCAACTGAATCCTTGTATGAAATGACAAGTTACAGAGAGATGAATTCGGTTTGAAGCAAAGTTTTGTGCATTATGCAGTTAAAATGATCCAGAAACATTTATGGCATTATTTTCCCAGAAGAAAAATGTTGAAATACCATGCAAATATTTCCTGATTAAAACATACAACTAGAAAATGATCCATTTAGTGGTGATTTTTTATGTTCAGCCTTCACAACACGTAATTGCTTTTCTGATTCTGAAAACAGGTCAGTCCTTTTATTCAAAATAAGCTAATTCCAGATTCATGCCCTCAAACAGTTCTTGAGACAAAAATCAGACAGCTGGCTCACCGGGATGGGTGGAGGAGATTTTTACAAATGGCCCAGAGTTGCTCATTTTGATATTAGAAGACCTCAGACTCATTTTAAAACACAGTGACCAAAAACAAATTTTCAAATCAATTGTCCAGGAATTTAGAATCAGAAAAGAAAAGAAGAAAAAAAGAAAAAGAAAAAAAATACTGCAAAGGTAAGTGGTAAGCCTGGGCTGAGACTTTGTTTGGTTTTTAAGGCTTTATAGTTTGAAACTGTACTGTGTCAAAGTGTATCTGAAACTCCAAGTACTGACTAGCTGACAGCACTATGGGCTGTGTCTATCTCATTATCTCTCCACTGATTGCTGTGCACAGTCACCAGAAAATGTTTACTAAATGAAAACACATTTGGTTATATGAATGTCACATAAGTAATTGTGTGTGTAAGGCTATCTATGACCCTAAGCATCCCCAAAGCTCTATTCCATTTTAATTAATCTTAAAGTGCCAGCTCATATATTTAGTAGAAGAAAGAAACATTGTTGAAAGTATAATAGATTCAATAAAATGTCCAATGTTAAAAATTTCAAATGTAATTATGAAAAATATAGTAAAAATGTCCATTTTAACTAAATTTGTATTTTTGCTTTGAGCTTTCCCTGAGCTGAATATGATAAGGAATCCCTTTAAATTAAAGAATTTCAAATTGTTGGTCAATAGATGTTTATGTCAATACTTTGGGGTACCTGTACAGCAATAGTTAATCTTTCCTGTGCTTCAGCATTTCAATAACAAGTCAGTTTATAAGCACTATTCCTTTGAGATGCTATGCTAAGTTTATAATCGTGTGTGGTATTTCCTCAGGAAGCAAGCATTTCTTAATACTTAGAGGAAGCACAAGTTTCTGAATTTTGAAATCATTAGTAATTGATCACTGCAAATGAGAATACTGCTGTTATGACTAATGAATGAATTGTTAATGTTTGTGATAGATGATATTTTGTACTGATAGAAAAATGACTATGTGAGACCATTTATCATGTGGATCTCAATAGGATCCTGCAGAAAGCAGGATAATTATATCTTCCTTGCATGTTTCCTTTTTACATGTTTTAATAAATTGTTCAAGTGCAAGGCACTTTGTTTTTTAAATCCAGTTATATGGGGGTCTATTTGTGACAATTTTCCATTTCAAAGAAATCAACTTAAATGAGAAGTTCTAGTGCATGAATGCTTCTGGCATACTGTGTCTGTGAAACACTGAAGTAGGTAATTAGGTGATACTTTACTGTTTATCTTTTTATGGACTTTTTAAAGAGCTGTTGGTCCACTTGCCATCTATTGAAACAAATCTCAAGATGTTCTTTAGTCTCTTATTTAACAATAGGAACTTGTAACCACTGACCATACACATAAAACTTACGCATGCTCACAAACACCGGTGATTCTCCAGTGTCCACTCCCAGTGTGATTTCAGGGCTTGGCAATTTGGACAGCCCTGACCACGCTCACCAGTCTGTGAGGCTGCACTATCAGGTAGACACACGCGGAATACTCAGATGGATCTTCTCTGTCATTCATTTCTTTCTCCCCTACCAAAAACCAGACACACATGCATATTTGACTATCTTATCTCCAGTTGCTCTCCCTATCACCAAAATGAGAAACATCTTTCAGCAATCTGTCCAAAGTGTCCTCATATTCAAAGTTCATAACCTCCAAATCAAAAGTTTAGGAACAAACTCTCAGGCTGGTCAGCATTTGCAAGTTTAAAATCTTCATGTAACTTGAATTCCTTTGCTCTATTTGACAAGTCTGTAAACTCACGGGACATATGACTTCACTTTGGGATGTTTTGTGAGTGTAGTTTCATTGACTTCATGTTAATTTTTGTTTTTATTAAACCAAAATATTTACTCCAGTCTACCTAAACATGAAGTTTCTTATTAGACCTATCTCATTTCTTTTATTTTTAATTTGTTCTTCAACTAAAAGGGAACAAGAACACTAAGTGAGTCATTAAAACAAACTGTTTTTACAAAAGATGGGAAGATGTTGGAACCATAAAAACAATGTAGCTGTGAAATGATTCAGATTTAATAGTGCTTTTTTTAAAAAAAATTGGAACAATTTTAAAGCTTTCTTCCTCTTATGATTCCTATGGAAAATTACTGTCAGAATTTAAAAAAAAGGCATATTATAAATATTTTATTTCAAGTGTCAATGCATATTTCTCTTGTTGATTAACAAAAATACGTTATTTTTATCACTGGGATATGTTGAAAACTTCCAGTCTTCTAAAGGTTTCCTTTTTTCACGTTTTTGCACCTCTCATTGAATTCTATTTTAAGTGCAGTGGAAAGGATAGAGTTTCCTGTGTTGTCATCTCTCCAAGAACTTCCCATTTCAGGAGGCAAAGGAGACCTTCAGAAGTGAGAATACTAAAATAGAGCTGAATGTTTTTTAAAGCCCATTATTGTACAATTATTTGAATTTTTTGCTTATATAAATGTTTATACAAATATGTAGATATTTGTGTATGCATGCATATATGAATATGCTATAAGATAATACAAGATTATTATAGTGGTAAGTAATAGAAATGTTACCTATAAAATATATTCATAGTATCCTTTTAGCTCCTCAGAGTTTTAGGTTATATTGTAGACATCTTTAGGGCATCAGTATAAATAATAATAATTAATAATGGTATCTGTGAGCAAGTATTACGTTTTCATTTTATTAGACACAATTTTGATAAATTTCCATGTATATTTCCTCAAAACAATTACATTAGTATGCATTATTATACATGTAATCAATATGTTAACCAGTGAACTTTAAAGAATTTGAGAAAATAAACCTGAAGTCACAACTAATATTTGGAAAAATAAAATACAACTTCCAATTATTTTAATTGCATCATTTCTTAATAATCATGACTATTTCTGAAAGTTTTACTTAAAATTATTGTCATAAATTAAAATGTTAAGAATGTGACAATAAAGAAAAGAAAATATTCTTTAGTCAAATTGAGTTCGTTCTTTTCTGCTTTCAAGAAATTCCTGTTGAGGTCTGTAGATCCGTTGGATCACGATTGTAAGTCAGTGAAAGCAGAGATAGATTCTGTTGGATGCATTTGCATTTGCAAGCTTCTCTACTTCAATATCAATTCTAATGCAACTTTGCTTGCTTATTGAAGCACCTTTATTCTTTCTGATCCAGGTGATCAGAATCAGGGACATGAAGACTATCACTTTCAATTAAAAAACACAAATGAATATAAACAGCATGAAATATAACTGACACTTTTATATATTTTAAACCTAGTTAGCTTAAAGTGCTAAGAGCATATGTCAGCATGGGGAAACTATATTTCAGAATACATTATTACAAAAATGTTTCAAATTGCAGGCTTTTATTTTCAAAGCAAGATTTTGTGTATATATTAGCTTGGTTCATATGAACTATTAATAAATGTTCGCTCTATGCTATTAGACAAGGTTTGTGTTGTGCAACTCAGGCAGGACAGTTAATGAGAGAACTACAAGAGTCAGATTGGATTTAATTCTAATTGTGATTTTTGAGTTGATTGACAAAAGCACTGTTTATCTGGCATAATAAGGAGCAATTTTCCACTTTATTATTTAGTTCCTGAAAGGAGTCAGCCCTGAGCCCACGGAAACTGGCAACAGTTCACAAATGGGAAAGCATCGCCAAGCGCATTTGACATTCTGAAGGACAAAGTTATACAACATAAAATATGGATACCAACAGTGAGATGTGAAATTTAGCAAGAATAAATAAATAATGTTCAGCCATCCCATGGCGTTAAAAATAACCACCTTAAAAAATGAAACTCAGCAAAGATAATCAAAGTCAATGCTGGGTAAGATGCAGAGCATCAAGAAATAGTCAAAATATAAATATTCAATGGGAAGAAGATAACTGGAAGGCAGAAGTGACAAAGACACATGGAGCGATAGTACCCAGGATATTAACGGAGAGAAAGAGATGCATCACAATTCCATAAAATCGATGGAAGCCCAGTCCGACGGGAAGTTTCACCTGTATTCCCGTCCCGTCCAAGTGTGAGCCTCGCGTGGGCAGACCTGCCCCCCTGTCGCGCCACCCGCACCCCGCCTGCACACGTGAACCACCCATTTGTCTGCATTTCATGGTTTGGAGGTGAAGCCCAATGATCTCAGCGGGAGCAGAACAGTTTTCCCCTGTGTTCTGCTGCAGACCATTAACACGCTTGTTTATACTCATTTTCATTTATTTTCACCTTCCATTTACCTTGTTAGTTCCCATGTTCTAGCTTTCTTTTCCATAATTTTAATTACATAACTCCTGATCGATGTGTGACTGTCATTGAAAATCACAGCAAACTACCGATGTTTACCTATATACCACTTTGGCTATTAGTGAATGAATGTAGTAAAGACTTTCCGTTCATTTTGTAAGCTCTCATCTCTATGATTTTAGAGTAAAAGCTGAAAAGAGATACAAGTTTATAGCTCTTTACTATTCAAAATATCAGAGATGATATTTTGAATAGTAAATATCACAGACAAATACAGAAATGTGAAGCCATGAACCAACGATCTAACTTCAGTAGGTTCAGTTCATCTTTCCAGTTCACATGCTCACTCTTTATTCACGTCATGTCATGCAATTTCTAAAGCTTTCAGTGAACATTTCTAAGATCAAATGCCTTTAAAGCTCATCCTCACTAGCCTTATGACACTTAGATACTTTTACAATGATTTCTACATTCAGGGTCTATCCCCATTTATCTGATTGTCTCAAACATTTAAATGGTTTGTAAAATTTAAGAGTTTCATAAATTTGGTCAATTAGATGGTTAGTCTTTTATTTCACATTTTAAGAAACCTGGAACTTACGTTGTTTTGTATCCAAATTTAATAAGTTTAATTACATGTTCTGTAAACACATAAAGTATTTAAAAATTACTGTATGAGCATCATGATTCTAAACAATTTAGTTGGTATGTGGAAAAATATTAGGTTTCTTTTCAAAAATCAAACATTTAATCTTTGTCCATTGTCACAGTAAGTTTATACACTTGAGGAAAATATTACTGCCAGATACACATGCAGTCCAAAATCTTTCTGTAGATACCAGTATTGCTAAAATAGTGCAGACTTAGTGATACATGAGTAAAAGTAGACACAATACTCATTCAGAAATATTTAGAATTTTCTTTCAAGAATAATTGAGCCATTGAATGCCAAAAAATTTTTTCCCCAAAGACCATTTCCAGTTGTCTCAGAGAGAGACCAGCCAAGTTTTAGTCTTTACATTGGAAGATAGCTTTGAAATATAGTAGTTTTTCTGATTCAAGTGGAAAGGTGGTTTTCTATTACACTGTGACAAAAATGTCACATCATGTTTATTATTTTATGTAACAGTTAACCATGCATCTTGTTGTTTGAAAATTTTCAACAACTTTTCTAGTCTTTTGTTGAATTTTTAAACCTGAAAGGAAGCATAGAAAATGTATTAGTAAGCATTCAGACTTGACTTGGCATCAGGCAGTTACTTAACTGGTGTAAAATTTGAAACAACTGGGTCTGGGGATTTAGCACAGCTCCATAAGCACTTGCCTTGTAAGTGTGTGGTGGTGAGTTTGATCCCCGGTACTAATTAAAAAAAAAATTGGGGGACAACTTGTATTCTCTTAGAATATTGCCCTAGTCATTGTTAATGAATAAAATAAGAGAATAAAGCAATACACATAATATAGTTTAAGAATTATTTGGTAGGCTTGATAACTCATAGTAAACTGTAAATATAGCAAAATAATATTATAGGAAATAAATATTGTGGGGAAAGAATAAATCTCAAGGGCTCCTCTGGGACTGCATTTCATTAATAAATCAAAAGGGTTAATTAAGTGACTATCTGAATTTTTCAGGTATGCTATTATATTATCTTTTATTGTATGCATATGAAATTATGTGTTCATATTTTCATTTTGAAAATCAAATTTAATGTTAGAATACCAGGCCCCATTCTAAAGATGAAAAACTACTCTCAGATAAGTTGAGTTACTCCCAATCCTTTCCCCCATGGCCATAGGGAATATATATTTAAAAAGTGTGAACAATTTTGATCTACTTATTATTACTTATTTGAAAAAATGTGGGTTTCTTTATTTTCTTTTTTTTTTTTTTTTCATGTTTAGAGGTATATTCCTGTGGAGACTAGCGATTAGGGAGCCTTAGAGACAGAGACGACTTAGGGTGCTGGAAACCTCCCTGCTAGGTATAATACAGTCAGTAATACTGAATCTACATTCTCTCCTTAAACAGCCAGACAACTGAGCACCATAGGGAAAATTGTTTTCATACATTGAGAAACCAAAAATACTGCAGCACTGGGAGGATGTAAAATCAAGGGTAGCACCTCTGATTGTCCTGGCTTGATCTAGGGACAGATGGCCAAAGTCCATGCAGATCATAGCTCAAAGCTACGACATTACTGAGAAGCCGAAGAGCCAGCTGGGACACCTTAGCAGACCCTACAGGCTAAGAAGCTCCGCTTTTCCTCGAAGGAATAATAAAGCCACGTGAATGAATTCGAAAGATGAGAGATTTGTGAAACGTGTTAGATACACCATAAAATAAGGTAATAAAACCAAACTTAACAAATCCATGGTAATCAACCAGGAACAGATCTGTTTACTAGAAGAAAAACCATATTTTTGAAACCAGAATAACCAACTAATTTTCATAATATGACATCAACAATGTCCATTACATAAAAGTTATCAAATAGGCAAACAAACAGGAACACTAGATTCAGATTCAAGAAGAAAAGAAATATTTAGCAGAAAAACTATTACTCCAAGATAATCTACATATTGGTTCTGACAAACCCAACAATTCAAATAATTAAAGAAATACATTCTCAAATAACTATACAATACTATAACACAATAAATTATGAGTGAGAGCCTTAAGAGTAGAAAATAATATGAAAATAAATTTAAAATAAAGTAATAAAAATGTTAACATTTAAAAATTAGTTAACAGTAGCTTGAATGTGGCAGATAAATCAGAAATATTTATATTCAACTTAAAGAGCAGGAAAAGAAAAACCAAGTAAAAGTAGGCAGAATCTGAAGCAACTCCAAGAAAGTAAGAAATGGGTAACAGGTAGAATGATACAAATTAACAATGGAAAGAAACAGTTGTTGAAAATCTAAGAAGACGAATTTTCCAAATTCTGTAGAAAAATGATATGAAGATAAAAGAATTTGATGATTCCCAAACTTGACAAACACAAAAAGGAACTCACACCCTTCATGTTATATTTCCAATGCCATATAAATGTTCACACTCACATACACACATCTACACATGCACACAGATACTTACATATATGTAAATATGAGGAGAAAATATGGAGAGCCAGGAGGAGGAATACAGTACATATAGATGATTCAACATAGAATTTTTTCAGAGAAAAATTAAAACCACAAAGAGACTCAATACAGAAATTAAAGATAAACAAACATACATGTTGAAGTGATACAGAAAAAAATTCATAAACCCCGTGTAATACTAGTAGGCAAAAAGAGCACATATCAAGCACAAACCAAGTCTATCACTAGAAATTAATGAGAAAATCACCACACTTAGAAAGGATTATGAACAACTTCATACTAATAAAGTTGATGAATGGGACATTAAAATGAGACAGTTATCAAAGCTATTCCTGTAAGATCAGAGTCAGCCTCCTGAACACCCAGTTTCTACACGGCGCTTCCACGATGGAACCACAGTGTACTTCAGATCTCTGGCAGAGCAGGCTAGCATGGGCTCAGTTTGGAACTCTATGTTATTAGCTTCCAGATCCAAGAACTTAGCACTGCCTCAGATGATGGTGTCTGTAAAATGTGTGCCTTTGTTATCACAAGTTATTGAGGTATATTTTTCAAGTCATCTTAATTTTTTCTTAGTTTGTTTAGTAAGGATTTTATTCAGGAAAAAGAAGTTTTTGCTTCCAAATTCTTAGCATTTAAAGCCTGTTATTTTTGCTGAGCCAAAAGAGATAAATACCAGGGAACCTTGAAAAGTTCCCCTGAGATGTAACTTATTTCAAATAAGACACTCCATCTATAAAGGTTAGGGAGAATGAGTGGATATTTTCACTAACATTTATAGTTAGTGGAGGACTTCAGGTTAAGCAAAACAACATATGTATCGATGACTTAAAATTGTGAACACAAAAAGGAAGAGAATCAGATTTTCCTCATCAGTGATGCATAAAGAGGTGTGTTACCAGTGCTGCTGGTTCAGGGAAGGGCTGCCTTTACAGCATTTTATATCATCGAGTATCAGACACACCTCTGGTCATAACAGTGAGAAATAAATGAACTGTGGTTGATAACAGAGCTTGTTCTATGCCACATTCTCTTCAATTTTCTTGGGAGCAGATGTAGAAATGATCTTCAGCAGAAGGCCAGAAGAATACTCCACTTCAGAATTCATGACAGTTACTATAATTTCCAAAAAAGAAACAAAACAGACACCAATAACAGATGGTCTAAAAGTCACTGTGCACATTTTCCGTACAATTGAGATAAACAATAGGATGTAGTTTAAATGACAAAAAGAAGAAAAATGGAATATTAAAACCAGAGATCAGATAATTTTAATGAATTTCTTATTGCAGAGCTAAATTTCCTTGTGTCCAAAACAATGCAAACATTAATGCTATTCACTCTAAATGAATGTATCTAATTTTATAAAAATACTTTGTTAGTCCGAAAATCATTTGTTTTACCTTGCATTAAATAATTTCTATGATGTTTTGTATGTTTTCAATGTTTTAAACTTCAGTCCTAAACTTTTAGTAACAAGTTGCTATTGAAATAACATTTGAATGTTTTAACTGTATTTTACTCAGAATCTTAATTATGCACCTGACTGCTAAATTTAATCAATATGTCTGCATGCAAAATAATCACATGTAGTCCAGTCTACAAACATCACACATCTGGGAGTTCTAAGGGTTCTTTTGCAAGAACCTGATGTTCCTTATCCTCACTAAAGCCAGGCAGAGATTTATGCTTCCCATGGTCTCTAACTTCCGGAGTGAGCCTCAGACCAACCTCGCGAGCAGAGCTATCTCTTTATACACAGGGGCTCCTTGTATGAGCCACTGACATGACTCCATAACACAATCTCAGATATCATCGTGACTTTCTTTATAAAAAGGAGAAAACTAGGATCAGACTGCTAAGGGACAAAAGTAGCTAAGAACCTGGGAGGAACTTAGAATATCTCCCTGGCAGAAGGAGATAGTCTGACAGAGAACACATTACCATTTCTACACAGCTCAAAGACACCTTACACTTCTCAATGAATGAGATTGCTAGTTTCCAGAGCATTTATTTCCTTACTTTACTAGTTACTTTTTCTCTTCCTGTAAATCTTATGTACTGATATCGACCAGCTATTTTTGGTTCACCTATATCTAGCTAACCTCTATCTATTTGTATTCATGTTTCACTTTTGCCATCTGAATAGTTCTGCATTGTGATATTCCTACAAAATTAAGAGATAGACGTGGGCTTCTGGAGTTACTGCTAATAATAGTGATTTAACTTCTGCTGTGCTGCATGCAATCAAAATACAACTTAGACTTTGTACTGTTTTATTTAGTTATTATATGTATATGCATATGTACACACACATATATATAGGTATATATATATATATATATATATATATACATGCATGTACAATAATAAAATACATAAGTAATTTTAAAAACTTTGATAGCATGTAGCAAATTATATCTTCATAATGCAAATGTTGCATCTGTTAGAAATTATGTTTTAGATGGTAAAAAAATTGAGTTATAAACTTTTAAAATATATATTTTTATTCCCTAATATTTTTAGTTTTGTGTTTATTTTAGTACAGTAAAATTATTGAAGCTAAAATTTTCATTTCATCACATTGATCTTGCTTTCTTTATAACCACATTAGTTTTTCTATATTAACTCACTTATAGTTTGAATGTTTTAGTGTAATTATGGTTTCATTTTTTAATAACTATGAAGACAAATTTGGTTGGACTGAAACACATCAGGTATTTGTTAGAAAACGTGGGAAATATTACTGATTACAAATGCAGTTAAAACACTCAAAAGTAAATTTGACAAAATTTTTCAATTCAATTCTTATTATTCAGACACCCAAAGTAGTAGAGATTTATCTACTTTTTAGTATATGTGCACATAGTAACAAAAATGCAGAATTTTTCTATTTGGTCAATTTTTTTTCTGATTTAACAGTGGCTGAATGCTAGCTGTTGCTTTCTTTTGGATGAAAGCACACACCTTTTATTCATTCTGTGAAACACTTGAATTCTCTAATGGCTATATCTGTGCTACCTCTGAACTAATATTTTCTATATTTCCTTAATAGGAAACAATCATTTTCTATTTGTTCATTGGATCCATAGGCATAACTGAACTAAAGTCTGAAAATTTCTCTTTATCTGAAAAGCATTCTGCACCATAGGAAAATTTTTTCTTCTAAACTTTCTTGCAGGATAACCTTTGAACTCAGTACTGTTTTGTTTTGGTTGTTTTTGTTTTGTTTTCAGGAAGTGAAATGTCCTGTCCTATTTCTCCTTCAGCAAGTCTGCAGGTATGAGAGAGTAGCTCCCTAGAGGTCAGATTTGGCTGTGTAAGCACTTCCAAACCAAGATTCTGCTCATACAAAGATAAAAACAGAAGAATGAATCATAGTAGATTTTGGCCAAAGTTGTTTTCCAGCCCCAAAGTTAGCATTTCTCAGCCTTCACTTAGAACTTTGTAAGTTGACCTTTGAAATAAGGTTCAAAATACACATGAACACTATTTTCTAATTCATAAATTACTAGTTTAATTTTCATAGATTATTGTGTACTGTTAGTTACAATAAATGATTGGATGAGTATTCTCAGAAGTATGTTAGACACTTTTTTTTTTAAGACAAGATCTCGCTATTTGGTTCAGGCTGACCTTGGGCTCACTTTGTAGTCCAGGCTGGTCTTGGACTTGCAACAAGCCTCCTGCCTCACTCTCTGGAGTGCTCAGATTACAGGACTGTGCCACCACATCTGGCTGACATTTTCTTTATTAAAAAAAACACTAATAAAATGTTCTGATATAAAATGTATTTCGTAGTCCAAAAGGCTTTATACTGAGGATAATTTCATTTCTCCTTTAAAATATATATATATATATATATATATATATATATATATATATATCTTTTGTTTGTTTGTTTGTTTGTTTGTTTGTTTGTTTTACAAGGCCAGCACCACAACCTGATAGTGCTTACAGGGCCTGACTGATTGCTCCACATCCTATAGCCCAGTTCCCAATGGCACACCACGGTTCTATGACTTTGTGTCAGTCCTAGATCAGCTCTGACTTCCTGTCATGTCATACCATATGCTAAGGCTGAGCAGAGCGGGAGGTATGAGTGGAAGAGATATCACTGTCCCGAAAGCAAATACTGGCTTTTGAAGGTGTCAATAATTAATAGACACAGTAGATAAGCAGATGTACACCGTATCTGTTCTCTCAAAAATTTTTAAAGTATGAATTAAATTAGAAAGCTACATTTTTTCCTCAGAAAACAAAGATGAAAAAATAGTGTTTGAGAAACATGGAGTGATGGCATTTTTACTTCAGAATGCTGCTTTCTTTTTTCTCCAAGATGGTCAGCCATCTACTAGATGCTCACAGGTGCACACACAGTCCCAGGAGTGGCCCTGCATGGCTCTAAAAACCTCACCACTGCTTCGTGAGTAATTCCTTGTTTCTCTTCACAACATCATCAAAACAGAATTGATCTGAACTAGTCTTCTTCTGAGGTTTAAGAATGATATGTGCCTTTCATTTAATTATTTTCTGTTAATTAGTAGTTGAGTTAATTAAAATTGGAAGATGCAGGGATGCTGGAGAGAAACCACAAGGAGATAACATTACAAAGCGTCAGGCTAGCGATCTGGGAGAGACAGCAGAGAGAAGTGAACCAACTGTTCAGGACAAACCAGGAGAAGGCTGGATATCTGGACTCAAAATCGTAAAATGGTTTTGTCATGTGTAGCTTCAGAAAGAGAAGTTCCTGGGACTAAGATTTAAAAAATCTGTTTATATCATTTTTATTAAAGAGCAAAAATATTAATATATCAATAAGTCCCCACAGAATATCCAATCCATGAATTGCTTGCACCAACATCCTTTGTCCAACTGATAAAATTCTGAGCCATGACAACCCAAAAGGGTTCTGGCTCTGAGCAATACGCCTTGGCTTTATCTAGCTCAGGAAAGCCGGGGAGACTTTGGTTTCCGCTGGGCTCCTTCCGAAGACAGTCAGGAAGCTCGAGGGACAGGAAATCCGAGGAAGCTCGGGCAGATGCCAAGGCAGCTGTGCGTTGAGGCCTGGCCAGTCCCTGGTGGAGCAGAGCATCGTGGATCACGAAGCAATCACTCTTCTTTCAATAAATCGGTCCTGCGCTGGGTTGCTCTTAAATTATTCCTTTGGGAAAACAAGTCTTGTCTACTGCTGGGTAAGGACATGTGATAATATCTACAGCACAACCTCAGACTGGTTTCTGACATCTAATTTATTTCCCCGTGACACGATGTTATGCGGATGATTGCCAGCGACCAGGCGACATGTGGATTCAAGGCAGGAAGGACAGCTGCTCAGATTTCACTTTTCATTGCTTCTCCAGGACCAACGAGGAATAATCAGCCATCGTTTTGTCTGAAAAGTCAGAAACGTATGTCTAATCTCAGAAAAAGTCAAGGATACTTTTAAGCCACTAAGAATTTTTGTTCTCTGCCTTTGCATTGTGATTGCTCCTGCTAAGGCGTCCCTAGATTGCAGCTGCAAGAACTTTACAAAATTGCTCCACCTGCTAGTTTATCTGACTAGTTCCTTTTATAAGTATTTTGCTCAAAGTAAGGCTCTGAGAGCAGAGCATGGATGACTACTTCTCTATCTCTATTTATACCCTTTTCTTTGTCCTCTCAAGTTTCTGCTATACAGATTTTTCTAACAGCCAATCACAGCTCTGAACTATCAGCTAGAAGCTCTTATTCATCCAATGTATGCTAGAGGCGATTTGACACATACCTAATATATAATTTATTGTTTATTTTAATTTAGTAATTTACTTGCCATATGTTAATTGTGATCAGAAAGACAGTTATGATGCTTTTATTACCCTGAGCTCTCCATTATTTAGTCTAGTACATAGGGAATGTTAGGAAAATGTTAATTGAATTGTCAAGATAGATGTTCCTGGACAAATCTCTGAAGGATTCACTTTACCTTTCACCTCAGCATTTCTTCTCACTTCTACAGCACAGAAGGACAACAGAGGTTAACAGATACTGATAAATTTGAAGAATTATCAATACCCCCAGGAATAGAAAACAATGCTACAAGTCAGACACAGAATTTTTTTGATTATGTCTTTGGTGAATTTTAGAAAGGCTCTCATGGTATAATCCTCTGAGCCATAGATATGCATGCTCACATAAAATGTTAAAAGGTTATGTTTCTTCCAAGATTACAACTCTACACCACAATATTAAGTTTGGATGATGGTTTCAAAAAGAATTATAATAGCATGTTCTATCCACTTAGCTAATTATTGAGGGAATGTCTGGAGTCAAGCATTCTTTGGAAAACCAGTGTGATAATGATTAATAAGAAGTGACCTTTGGGATCTCACAGTCTAGGGGACAGAGGCAGGGCTTGCATACGAGATTTCACACCCACTCAGTGAAGTGGTATTTCACTGGAAGACTCTAGCTCATGGTTTATAATGCAAATTTCTGCTTGAGGTTTTCAAGGAATACAAATCAAAGGAGATAACTGAATGGGACCTGAAGAAGTAAGAAAATTTTATTAATAAATGCAGTAGAAAGTTTCAATCAGAAATCTCAGATACACAACAGCGTAATTATACTAGTGAGCTAGTAAATATGCT
Organism: Hydrochoerus hydrochaeris; assembly: GCA_004027455.1. Lineage (NCBI taxonomy): Eukaryota > Metazoa > Chordata > Mammalia > Rodentia > Hydrochaeridae > Hydrochoerus > Hydrochoerus hydrochaeris. The sequence continues at coordinate 18,070 of PVLA01008087.1, forward strand.
TTCCACTAGTTTTAAAAGAACAGCAAACCGGTTTTAGTTGTAAAAGTGTTACAGGTCAGATTAGTTCCTTAATTCACCAGCTCACATACATCATCAATAGCGATGGTTAATTTCATATCAGCTTGATGTGGTTACCAGACAACCAGGCTGCCAGAAAACATTTCTGGGTGCTCAGTAAGTAAGGTGCTTCCTGAAGAGATCAGCATTGGAAACTGAACAAGGAAAGACTCCTCCAAAGGGCAGCACCAGATCTCCTAGGCTCAGACTAGAATAGAAAGAATAGGAGAAAAGTTGTCCGTTCTTCAGAGGGAAGAGCTACCTTCTCCTCTCCTCACTGATCAAAGCTGCTGGTTCTTCAGCCTTTGGACTTCAGGACGTAAGTGTCTCATGCCTTTGGGTTTCACACACCAGCTTTCCTAGCTCCACAACTTGCAGACATCAGAGTGCAGGACTTCTGAGCCTCCATAATTGTGGGAGCCAATCCTCTTAATAAATGTCCCCCTATAGCTACACATATTCTATTGGTTTTGCTTTCTCTGAAAAACCATGAGTCATCCAACCAGGAACCATGCTTCTATTGCTGTTTTTTCGTTTGGAGTGATAGGTCCAGCCGAAAGCTGTGTGCTCTCAAGCTGGTCATCAGAAGCATGCAGCGAGTTTTGCTTCAATTCATATTCAGTACAATGCACTTATGTTGATAGGTGATAGATGTTCGTCCTTGGCCACCTACCTACATAAACAGTGTTGAGATTTTGCCACCTTCTCATCCAGTGGATTAGAGCAATAGGTCGAAGGTGGAACATTCATACGCGGCAAGGGACCTGGAGCACTGGACACTGAACTGCAGACACTGAAGCATCTCTACCACTGATGCTGGATACTGCAATGCGCTCCTCAGAAGCACAGTGACGCCAATGCTCGCCACCTCCTACAGGGGCGTGTCTTTGTTCTAAATCAGTCACTACCTGAAATATATTGTATTTTTTTTCATTGCTTAGAGTTAGAAAAATAAAATGAGAACGTAAAGGTCCTCCAAAGACACTATCACCCTCAGAAATAGCTTCGCTTCTATTTTTTCCTTTACTATTTAAAATTAGATAATAAAGAAGTTACATAAGAAGAAATCATTATTTTGAAATGTTTCTACAATGTCTTAATCTCCTCCATGTCAATATATAAATATGTTTATAATGTGACATTTTCAAAAGTAACTCTGAGTTATATGTTTTATATACAATTAATTCAAATTACACAAATCACTCACCTCTAAACACAGCCTTTAAAATGTACTCACCAGTATCCCACCCAACCGTAGCCGGACGCATCATCCAGGAACTGTTGTTCCTCCTTTAAGACATTTTTGTTCTGACCTTGATCTTCAGTCCACTGAATTTTTTCTTTAAAGCATTTCCTTCTAGTCATATAAATCACACTCCTTATGTGAATTAATTAAGAGTGCAGTTTAAACCACAAAGTAAAACAAATTACAAATAAAGAGCTTCTTGGAAAATAAAAAATACAATAGAAATAAAATACAATGGAAATAATAGACCAAATATAAATATAGGGCTTCTTTTGCCACATAAAATCCACATATTGGAAGATATTTCAATGTGAATTGGTAATTTAGAAATAAAAATAAAATACTATTTATGAGTAACACAAAAATACAAAACAAAGATCATTCTAATATAAACAATTTACATTTAAATTATTTGCTACCTGCGGATGTCATGTAGATGGATGCTAATTTCATAAACAGACATGGTTAGGAAGTTTCTGACATGGTTAGGAAGTTCTCAAGACAGAAGGTAGATACCCATGCAGTGGTCTGCAGTATGCATCCCCTTGCCAAGACAAACACAATTCAAGTCTGTTTCTATTACCTCAAAAAAGCACATTAAATAAAAAGAAAAATGTCCCAAGGCGAAATTCAGGATGCTTCCCTTATTTTGCTAAATATTCTCTATGTTCATCAGATATTTTACCTTTATAGTAGATATGTTGCATACATAGTTTCAGTTATTTAAAGTCAGAGACTCAAAGGAATTAGCTTCAGTCTTACCTGAGATGCATCCAAAGTTCAAGCTTCTTCCTGTGCTAGCGTAGAGAGAATAAATAACGCTCCTTGTAGAGTCATAATGTCATGCCCACAATGCAGTTCACAGTGCTTGCCTTCATATGACTTAGAATTTGGAGCTTGAGTCTGCTTGCAAATGCCAAGATCATTTCAAGATAATTTTAGCCTCATTTATTTTAATATTTTAGGGTATTCTGTCTTCAGATGTTTTCCAAATTCGATGTCTATGTCAGAGGAACTACTACCATCTTAGTAATAACCATATAGTCTCTTTGTGATGGGGGATAGTTTTTTAGATGGGGGTAATAAAAGAACTAGGTAATATAAATATTTCCATTGAAACATAAGCATATTTTGTATTAAAATTTAATGCAACATAGAATCTACTGAAGGTAGGTTACCAGTGGAATTATGTATGAAGTACCTAATAGGTAAATTTTGTAGTTGTAGGAAATGTAGGCAAAGCATACATTGAAGACTTCTGGCATTTCTCACACAAGCAGGTAGACCAGCTGAGTGAGGTCACTGGGCCAGTCAATAAAATGGAAAGAAGGATATCGGAAGAAAAAAAAATTCTTTTAAAGAAATTTGGATTATTTCAATTACTTAAAGACTCTTACAAAAAAGAAACAGACAATAATAAAAATTTCATTTTAGTGGTCTAAGATAAAAGCATAAGTGGAACCAATTAGCATAGATATTATAATATTTTTGAATCAATGAAATAATTACTTTGGGGATGCATAAAACATGTCCCAGTTTCCTATTTATCTCTCTTCTATTTGTATATTTGTACATACATATTTCATGTTTCTCATACTAAGAGACACTAAGTGATATTTGAGCTTGTGTGTCTGATTTTTTTCATTTAATACTATATTCTCAAATAACATCTATTCACCTGTGAGTGCCTCAATTTTCTCTCTCTTTATGGTACAGTAGTACTGCATTGTGTGTAAATGCCAACTTTTCCTTGTCTACTCATCTGTTCATGGACATTTATAGTTTCCAGGGTCTTCCTCCTTTAACCATGGCTTTGCAGGTATCCCATAATCTGGTGATTTTAACTCTTTTGGGAAGACACTTAAAAGGGGAATAACTGGGCTGAAAGGAAGTTATATTTTAAGTTTTTAGTTATGCTTTTAGTTTTTTTGAGAATCTCTGCACTATAGTTTCTTGGGGAATCTATACACTGTACTGGGTACATTAATTCACATTTTCAGCAACAATGTAGAAGAGTTCCTTTACCCTCATATCCCCACCACACTTGTTCTTTTGCATTTTGGGGTGGCAGCCATTCTGTCTGGGATAAGATGGTGTCTCCGAGGGTCTCTAACTCCCATTTCCCTGATAGACAGTAGCAATAGGCAGTTTTTCATACCTTCATTGGCCATCTGTACTCGGAGTAGGCTGCCTTCATTTTAGCTACCCATTGTTTGACTGGGTCTCTTATCTGGAGGATCAAATTTGTTTCCGTCTATTCAACAATCATTGGTGTTAATCCTCTGTCCATGCAATGGATGGCAAAAATATTTTCTTGTTCTGTGGTTCATCCCCTCAGTCTGTCGGTTGTTTCCTTTGCTATGCAGAAACTTTTGAGTTTGATATGATCCCATCCGTTTATCCTCAGTAGTACTTCTTGTGCCACTGGGGTTCTGTTCACAAAATTTCTTGACTATGTCTGTATCTTCAAGAGTCATACCTATTTTATCTTCCAGCAGATTAAGTGTTTCTGGCTTAATATTTAGACGTTTGATCCATTTTGATTTTACTCTAGAACACGGTGAGGTGCGTGAGTCTAGACTTGACCCTCTACTCCTGTATATCTTACTTCCCCAGCTCCGTCGCTGGCACAAGCGGTCTGTCCTCTGGTGAATGCTTTTGGCTCCTTTGTCAAAACTCAGACAGCTGTGGTTGTTGTGTGTTGCCTGGGGTTGTTGCTGCTCCTATTCTGTTGAATTTGTCCACGTGCCCGTTTTTGTGCCAGTAACATGTTGTTTTTGTCACTGTGGCTTTATACTGCTATCTCATGATGCCACACGCTTTGCTTTTGTGATCCACAGTTGCTTTTGCTATGCTGAGTCTTTTCTGATACCAAATACATTTTAACATTATTTTTTCTAGCTCTGTCTGTAATAAATGATGATGGTATTTTGACTGAGTTTGCTTTAAATCTGTGTATCAGTTTGGGAACTATAGTCATTTTGATTATGTTCATTTTGCCCATGCAGGAGCAAGAGATAGCTTTCATTTCCTGATGATCTTGCTGTATTTCCTTTTTCAGAGTGATGTAATTTTCATTATAGAGTCTTTCACTTCCTTAGTTGGGCTAATGCCTAACTGTTCAGTTGTTTGATGGTACTGTAAACAGCATTATTTTCCTAATTTTTTTTACCAGTGAATTCATTATTGGTGTATAGGGATAATATTGATTTCTGTGTGATTATTTTGTATCTCACTATACTGCTGAATTTGGCTATTAGTTTTAAGAGTTTTTTGGTGGAGGTGTTTGGGTCTCATTAGCAAAGAATTGTCATTTGCAAAATTTGTATTTTACCTTTATAAAATACATATTTTACAAATACATATTTATTCATAACTTCTTTCTTTCTTTGTTTTGATCGCTCTGGCTAAGATTTTAAGGACATCGTTGAACTAGAGTGGTGACAATGCTTTTCTTTGTCGTGTTCTTGTCTAGAAAAGAAAGGTCTTTCCCAACTGAATATGATGTTAGTAGGTCATAAGTGGTTGTTATCACATTGAGATAAAGGATTTCCACACTTAGCTCAGTGATCTCAAATTACGTTCATGTTTGTTTATGTTAGAAAGACATATTCTCTTTTGATTCCAAATGATAGCTTTTCTGGATATAGTAATCTAAATGGAAACTTATTTTATTTCATGGCTTGAAATACGGCATTCTTTGCTCTCCTGACTCTTGTAATTTTTACTGAGAAATCAGCTATTATTCAAACGGAGCTGGCTTTACAAGAGATTTTCTCCTTCCCCTACTCATTGTAACTTTCATTTTCCTTTTCTGCTCTTTATTCTTGACATGTTAACTGCCAGGTGATGTGGGGCTCTACTCTACAGGTCACGACTGTTCGACTTCTAAATTCCTGCTCTTCCAGGATATCCTCACCTTCTTAAATGTTTGGGAAACTCTGGTATTATTTCACCAAATTGATTTTATATGCATTTAGCCTATATTTTGGTGCCTTTTTTTCTTTTAGGGACCCATGGATTTGATCTTCTATTTGTATCCCATAGATCCCACGTGTTTTCTTCATAATTTCTTTTTTTCACTTGCTATACGATTGTGATAATTCATCTATGTAATTCTCAAGTATTGAAATTCTGCATTCTGCTTCACTGTTTTTAATTTGCCAGGTTTTCCTGCAATTTTCTCATTTGTCTTCCTGAGCTCATTTCCAGGACTTCTGTCAGTATATACATATGTTTTAATTTTAGACTATTATCGCCTGACTGAGTTGCTCTTCTGTACCCTCCACCGCTGTCTTTCTTTCCTTCAGTTGTTTACCTGTATTCCTTTAACAAGGTTGATAATTACTATGATTGCTCTTCTTAATTCTTTGTCAGTTTTGTCCACTTCAGCAGCCGTGGAATTAGTTCATATGAAAGAATTAACATTTGGAGGATTCATTTCACTTGTTTTTCCCTATGTCTTAAGTTTATCGAAAGAGGTTCATAGAACTGTTGGAGCCCTTCACCCTGTCTCTGAGGGGTTTCCCACGGGGCTGCTGTTGATGAGGAACCCTGCTAGACAATCTGCCGGTGTTTCTCTAATTGTTCACTACAGTGTATTCTAACAAGCAGAGGGTGCGAATGGGATGGGAGAGGGAGAGGGACAGAGCGACGGCAAGAGATAGAGACACAGAGAGACTAAACTGGAATAGAGATTGTAAGAGGGAGGGAAGGAGGGTGTGAGGTGAGGGACAGCAGCGAGGAGTAATAGCGTGGAGGCAATGCTCGAAGTATCTACACACGGGCACATGTATGCAAAGGGAAGCCCACACTTCTGTGTAACTAATGTGCAGAAATAAGCATCCCCTTTGCTTTTACCAAGGATCCACTGACACTTCAGACATCCTAAACTAAAACTGACACAAGTGGGATTTAAAGTCACAAAAATGAATTCTCATCATCCAATATGATCTCCCTTCTCAGATGTATTTGAGAGAGACATGGAATCCACCAGAATTCCTCCTATCCTTGCGAAAATTAAACAGAAATAAACAGGGTGAAAATAGAGATTTTTGTGAGGAGGGTGGAACTGCCCTTAAAGATACAAATAGTTCCACTACATTCATATCTAAAATATTTCCAAAATCCTCAACATCATTCTCTGACCAACTTTTCCAAAGACTAGATCCCCAGCCACAAAGCATACTCAGTCTTACCTCATAATGTTCTGGAAACAAGAAAGGGAAAAGCATCTCTCCTGCCAGCCAGCTTGAGTAGGGAACACATGTCTGTAATGAAGAGGGTACAACAACAGAACCGTGACCACCATCCGGGAGGAAGATATGCTTCCTACCACCATCTGTAATTGTGTTTCAATAAAAATGTGTCAAAAGGACATCTGAGACACCAGTATAACAATGCTTCATTTTGAAGTTTTAATGTAGTAATAAGTTTCTTCTGCAAACCGAGAATTCTTATTTTAAATTTCCCAAATGATGCCTGAATCTGAAGAAATCATACATTAATACTTCAAGTAATATGATATTTATTCTAAACTATTTTTCTACTAGTCTCATGGATTAGATTATTTGTGGATTGTTACTTTCTTAGACTAAACTTTTAAAAATTAATGTTTCTGTAATTTTCATTTATATATATTTGTTCTCTTATTTCATCTAAATTAGAAAGGTCTAGTGTAGGGTTATAGGACCTTAATCTGATCACAGCTTTGTGATTTAAATAATATACTTTTCTTTCTTGTCACTAATTTTTCTTCATTCTGCTTAGCACCTTTTAATCCTCTAAAGATAATAGATACTGATTAATTAAAGAACAAATTTGAGAAGCTCAGACCATACTGACACATAGATATCACTAACTTAATTACATATTTGCAAGGCTTTTGTTCATATTTTAAAATTATACTCAGAACCTGATAATCATTGTATATGCCTCTCCTGTCAGTTACAACTATTATTAATCCTGCTAGTATAAGACTTACTTTGTTCCTATAAATTTTGTTTCATTATTTTAATTTGCAGCAGGCTTTCTTGTACAGTTCTTGTCTAGGCAATGATGTTTAGCATTCTTTTGAAATAAAAGTTTTCTGTTATTTTTATGTAAACATAAAATATAGAAAATCTCCAGAGAATTCAAATTGCCACCTTGAATTTGTCTAATTCTAACCTACTAACTATGCAAGTTATTCAAGAAATATTTAAACAAGAGAGAAATGTAAAGCTAAAAAGTAAAAAATTACAAGTTATCAGTCTCCATCAGAACAAATAGCTGTTCCTTACTTTTCACCTGAATCCTTGTTATTTCATTTAATATATTAAGTGAAATAAGAGGGAAAACTCAGCATGATTAGTGCAATTATAAAGAATCATTTTTATTTTACAAAAAACACATAATACTGCAATATAGAAGGGATGAGCTTTTTTTTTAAAGATCACGAGTTTTTTATAATTGCTAAACCCCTAGTATCACAAGTACCCCTACAATTCCTGATAAATAATTTATGAAGACTGAATGAGAAAGATCAGACTGGAATACATGAGAAAATGACAATCTAAAAATGCTCTCTGAATGCATCGGGATGACACCAGAAATGTCTCAAGACAACATGGCACGTGGAATATTTTAAGAAAGCAATCATGTCTGTAACTTGTGAGGAAATATCAGCACTTTCTGACCATAATGTTCAACTGAATAATCAGGATAAGTGGGCCTTATTATGACTTACATTCTGTTTAAACTAGGTCAAGAAGCTGCTGAGGTAAGCCAGAGGCACAGATGATCAGAAAGCATTATAAAATTCCACTGACCTACGGAGCAGAAGTAGCATGATCAGGAGACTGAATAATACATGAGAAGTGTGTGTGTCCATGGAAATTAAATTTCTACACTTTGAGTTTTATTTTTATTTATGTCTAGGAACACAGCTACGTAGCTTTGTAAAGTAAAACATTTCAATTATAAAGAATATACTCTCTTCATCGCAGGATGGATTGTGTAGGGGAGTTATTAGTCACAGATTTGCCGATGTCATTTCCTTTCATACTCTACGGCATGATCCGTGTGTTATGGACACGACTCTGTGAAAGTTGTGTTCTAAATCATACCCTCCAACTTGTCTTCTTTCCCATTAGTCCTAAGCAAATTTCAATAAGCAAAATTTATATTTACAAATCGAGCTGTGTGCCCATCATTTAGATTTATAATTTTTATATGCAATCTTTACTTTTCTCCCTATTTGAGAGCCAAGAATTCTTTATTAAGTAGAAATATGAACCTTGGTGGTACCTTGTAATGTGGTGCATTGTCATTTGGGAGTTTCAATTAGTTCACAGCCTGATTATAGATATTAATTTCTTTTTCAATTTAAACAGACTAAATTAAGTTTTATCTTTTGCCCTCTGGCAGGATCTTGAAAATTGATGGGAATAGACACACATTTTATTAAGTAGGCCCTGAAAATTGTTGTACATCAAATAAACATATGTAGGTGAGTAATGTCACCCTGCCACAATAGCAACCTTGTTAATGCTGGAGAATATGGTTAACTATCAATATTAGTTCCATATATAGGATATATATGTATTAGATACATATTTACAAACATGTAATGTATTGCTTTCAGTGAGATTATCAAGTTTCAAGATCATAATGGAAGCTAATCATTAAATAATATTCAAATATAAATTCTAGTGATGGTCAAGCGCCAAAAAGGGAAAATAACTGGATGGTAAGAAGTATTTTCCCAGTATGCACTTTTGTAACCCCTCTTACACTGCGATAGCTCTGACTTCCTCTTACTGATATTCATATCTGTATGTCATTTGTTTTCATGGGAAACAGACACATTCTAGAAAAGAAAAGTGGTTTTAGGAAGCCGAAGAATATTTCAAAACCACATGGGTTATCACTTCTTCAGATTGAAAGGCCTCTCCAAGCAAATGAGCTAGATGGAGCATGCTTACGATTTGCGGCATGCAACTGGGAAGTTTGTTAGTGACACCACTTCAGGCGTGGGTGAGGGAGAAACAGCTGGTGCTTTTACCTCCCCGGTAGCCTCCAGAGACACAGGACTCAGGCACTCCCAGCAAAGTGCCTCTTCCCCACAGGGACCTTCAGGGAAAGAGAAAATTTCTGCAGAATAATTATGATAAACCAAGAACACTTTGTCTGTCTCTAGTGAATATCATAAAAGATCGTTTTGATTCCTTCAATCATAAAACCAAATAAATTATCTTGACAGTAAATTACACTATTTATTCCTCCTGAATGTGTTTCTGAAATCCGGTGAGCAAAGTCTCATGCCACTTTTTCCCCTTTTCTTGTTCATTATTTTCTGGTAATAAAAGAACTTTTGGGGATTTAGCAAAATTGTTACAAAATTAGCAGGTAAAAATTCACAAACACAGCAAATCCAAAATGACTTCATTAATATACAAGAATCAGCAATATACAGTTTGCTATTTACTTAGCCTTCCAAGTGCCTGAAATTCTTTGCATTATAATCTAATCACCCTGTCTAAAAGAAAACAATGTCTAATACATTTTATAAACTCTGAAATTATGATAAACATACAGAATGAAGATCATTCAGCTTTAAGATTCACTGTGCAGATACCATGCATGAATCTAAGTGAAATAAATCTAAAGAAAGAAAGAAATTATAAGAAAGTACTTTCAAAGTATATATGTTGAAGCATCCAGTTGGTCTGTCTACCAAAGATAAACAGCAAAACAAAGCAACCACAAAAAGTCTCCTCTTAAGGGTTACTGAGTTTATAAAATTAAAAATAATTAGAGATCTTTTGATCATAAAAGGGAAAGATACACCTAACTTCAAAGAACTTTAACTCCATCAATTCTCAAATTTTGGACAGTGTCCCCAGACCAGAGGTCTGTCTTCTTAATTTTGAGTTAAAGTGCCGTATTTCCAGGAGACATTTATATTGCTTTACTGGAGCTGTATTACTAAGATTACTTCACTGAGCTACTAGTGTTAATCAGAGGTAGGGGGCACAGAAACTTGGGCCAAGATTGGGACTTAAACAGACATGGCCTCTCGGTAGGACAGGGGCAATGTGGGAAGGAGGCCTGGGGACCATCATGTTCCTCTGAGTTAAAGTGTCCAAGCAGTTTTGTCCAGTGCAGAGGACATCGGATTCAACATGGAGAGCACCAGGGAACATTCTCTGTGAGTCATACAAGATTTAAAATACATATTTTCCCACTTGATCTGATTAATCCTTTTTTTTTTTTTTTAATACCAGCGATGAAACTCACAACCTCGCATTTGCCAGGCAGGTACTCATGCCAGAGCTCTATCCTTGGTCCCATCTTAATCTGTTCTTACACTTTATCAAAATATAATTCATTGAAATACTATCACTGCATTATTCTTAGCATATAGGGTGTTTTTTTTTTTTGTTTTTTTTTTTGCTGTTGTTGCTTTGTTTTTCTTCTTTTGGTACTGGGGATTGAACTCACAACCTCATGCTTGCCAAGCAGGCGCTGTACCACTGAGCTATATCCCTAGCCCCTCGTTGGATTATTTTTGATCAAAGACATTTCACTGCTGTCAGACAATTATTTTTTGTTTGCAAGGCTGTGCTTGAAAAAGGATTTTTGTCTGCCTGTGTTGGATTCCTTTTCCTAGACTGCTCTCCTTATCACCCCCTTTGTGCTTTTGGCAAGCTAGACTCACTTTTCTAGACAACTCCTCTTGTTTACACTACAGGATGTGCCTAGAACAACCCACCTTTCTCTCAAAAGTCTTTGCAAAGTTTCCAGAATATGCTGATTTCTTTTTTAATTGACAAACTCGTCCTTGTTAAATAAATTCTATACTTACAAATATTTTTGCTTTCTAAATATATTTTTGATATGAAGTTTACAGCAGAAGCTGTAAAGTCTATTAAGATTTTTTCCACTTTTTAGAAAAGTAATTAATGTATCTTTTTGAAGAAGCAAAAAATTTTACATGATTGTTCACTGGCATTTGAAAATACATGCTATCCATTTTAGGGAAAGAACTGGCAAAATTATGAATACATTTACTGTTAGGATAATATGTTTTTATGCTTAATTAACTTGGAATCCTAAACTGTCATATTTATATTTTAATTGTATAGCTTCTAAAATATTTTTCCTTAAAATTAATATTTTTCTCACATTATTTCCTCGAATTTTCTTTGTATGTGAAAGATGTTGTACAGTATCTGGTCTATTTATGGCAGTGTATACTGCAAGGTATATTTTGGCCCTATAATGATTTTGTAGATAGTGTAAAACTTTCACAAAAGCAGTATAGAAAATATTCAGGATGATTAAATGAACAGACACACACATACTCCCAGGAGAAAACATATTCAATTGATGAATCAATTATGCTTAAGTAAATTGAATTACTACTTCCTGCCAGGGCCTGAATTATTTGCTAAAGGAATACTTCCAGACAGTGACATCATTCTATGGATGTGTGTCCCCGTTATATGGAAGTTTAATGCTATATCTAAAAGCCAATTCAACTGAACTATTGTCCCCAAAACATCTTGCTACCGCTTAAGAATGACTAAAATGTCCTTACAAAATGGTACACGTATATTTCTGTCATTTGAAAAGAGTAAAGTCTTGTGAATGTATTTCATACCTCAAATTTATATTTCTACAGCCTAAGAAACTTCTAAAATAGAACTTGGCACAGACATGGACAACATAGTTCTAAGAAATATGCTGGATGCAACCCAGAGGAAAAATACTTCAAGCGACATTCATTTTCATTTAACTCTGTTTCTAAAATTTTTATGTGAGATGCTCTTTCTTTTAAGTAAAATATTCAATGTAATCTGTGATATTTAGTTGCTGGTGAATCATTAACTTCTGGTAAAGGATTTGTATCTAGTTAGTGTAAGTTCATGACCTTACGGTAAATTCAACAAGTCAAAGAAGACAGACTCTTTCTGCTATAAATAGTGAAGGTCACAAATACACTATCCTTCACCAAAGAGAGGAAAAGGTATTCAGACCCTTTGCAGCTGTCTGAAAATTGTATAAATGTCTTTGATATTAATGTGTTTTCCTTACTTTTAGTATTCCTTGGAGAACTTAATACCAGAGTTCAGTTCCACGGCTTCTAAAATGAAACACAATCACATGAAATGTTGTATAAAACTATGGTTTTTTGCCTTTCTTTTTTTTTTTGGTACAACAAGAAAGCAAACTGTAGCATGCACACTTACTAAAACATAAAGACTCTCACCGACATAGGAGAACTGGTTATGAATAATGGCATTTACAATTATACTACTATGAAGCTATGGCCTCTTAAGAGTATTTCTATAGGAAAATGATCATATAATACATACAACAGCATAATGTATGCCTGATTAGTGTGATTAGTGAAATAGTAAATGGAGGAAAATTTCAAATTCACATAAACCAGAGGATATAGTTTATAATTATTACTGATACTTGCTGGAAGGCTTGAATCATGAATATAATTATTTCTGTTTTTCATTTTTGTCATTGTGATGTCTATTCTAAACTTTAACATAGATGAAAACTAGATGAATAGGGTATTAGTCTGCTTATTTAGACAGATTTCCTACTGTTTTGACAAAATACCCAGATGCACAACTTGAAGGAGAAAAGGTTTAATTTTGCTCATAGTTTTATTGGAATAATCTGGTCTTCTGGCTGCAAGACAGAAAAAATCACGGAGAAAGTACGTGATGGAACAAAGACACTTAGTTCATGATACCTTGGAAGAAAAGCAAGGAAACAGCACCAGAGAAAAAGAATCTAGGGATCAGGTAGATATCCAAGACCATGCCTCCAACAACTCAGACACACAAACAAGTCTACCTTACTAATCTCTTTAGAGGTTCTCAAACCACCCAAGTTGACACAATTAAGTTTATCCACTGCATTTCACTCCATGTCAACTTGACAATAAAACAAATCTATTTAAAAGACACCTAATCTCCAAGAGAAAGCAAAAACAGGTTAATAATTCCAACAAACACACTAGATCTATCCTGGGTACAGTCAAAAATACAACAACCTATTACCCAAAGCCTGAAAAGTTCCAAAATTTTCAGAACATTCAACTCAATATCTCATTTTAGATTCAAGGCAAATTCTTACCTGTAAACCTTTGTAAACACCAAAAACAACTCACATTCTCCAAATGTACAGTACCACAGAGTAAATATTCCCATTCCAAAAAGAAGTGATAGGGGATAGAAAACCACTGGGCCAATGAAAGACTAAACCTGAGAAAGGCAAATACTAAGCTCTGTAGCTCCATGTCCGACATAGGCTAGTGAAATATGCATTCCAGAGAGTGTGGGAGGCCCTACTCCTGTGTCCTTGGTTGTGGTAGCTCACAAAACCTCTCTCCTGGACTCTGCTCTTTGCCTATGCACAAAACCTGAACCTTCCATTAGCAGACATTCCATGTTCTCAGCATTTCTCACATCCTGGGATCTCCATTGCACTTTCTACTTCATTCCTACAGCTTCATGCACTACCCACTCAGAGGCTTCTTGCCTGGCTCACAGGTCTTGCTATGAATCAGAGCAGAGGCCTCACTGAGCTCACAGCTCTTGCATTTTGAATACCAATAAAAGCTACGAGGGCAAAGTCAAAACCTGCTTGTAGTGGATACAGTAGCCACATTCCTTGGACCATGGGCGCAGCAGTCTCTGAGTGCCTGGATGGGAGAGGACGGAAAGGGACCACATAGCATACATTCCCTGGAAGGCCCACCTGGAGATGTAGATCTGGAAGCTCCCTTATTGAGCCTGGGATGGCCGGAATTTTGCTGATTCCTGAGTTGTCCCCAGGAATCTTCTATGTCCCTGTAAAAAGTGCTTGATTCCTTTTTAATAGTGTTTGTCCCTCAGTAGCCACATTAGCTCTTTCCCCAAATTTACAAGAGTAATTGTGAGCCAAATTTAAGTTTTTCAAATATTTCTGCTCTATTTTTTGCCCCACATTTTTACTGCACATCTGACTATAAGCAGCCAACGGTATGTAAGAATCACTGGTCTCTCTTGAAATTTTCTCTGCAGCTCACTAGCCCACATCCCTTGACTTCAGCCTCCTCCTCGAGACACAGGCAAAATGTAGAGAACTATGTTTCATCCAAGTGTGGCATACACTTGTTCTAGTCTAATGGTCAGTGAAGTTCTTGCTCCCAGCTAAAATTCCTTCACCTCAGATTTTATTCTCCTCATTCTCTGCAGAATTGTGGTCTGAACTCTGAGCGGAATCACTCACCAGGCTCTCTGCATGAAAGGAAAAGTGGAAAATGGATTCAAGGTAATTTCTTACAGGTGGGTGCAATAGAAATTAAACTGTTGTAATTTACATTTATAAAATGTCAATGAAGTGTTCTCACATAAAATTTGGAAAGCATTATTTTCTTTATCTGTCTTGAAAATTGAAACTATTTTTTAAACACAGGAATATTGTCTTCAATTTGAAATAAATAGGTAAAATAAGTGTTTATCACTAATGCTAGAAAACAACTAAGTCACCATATACCTCTTTATTTACAACATGAACATAGACATCATTACCAAATTATACTTGATGCTCTCAAAAGACTATAAGATCTATTGGCTGATACTGTACTACACTTGACCAGATAATTACATCAAGAGGAGAGAGAATTCATTGTTTGTCACTGATAAGCAGGTGCTTCTCTAAACTGGAATCCTCAAAACAATTCAGATGAAACATAATGGTACCTCTAACACATACATGAGTTGAGGGTCCAGTGATATAAGTACTAGTACTAGTATTAATAAGAAATAATGAGATTCAACACTAAGAATTGAACCCAATAATATGGAAGCAATTCTTCATATTCTCTGGTGTTTTCCACTGACAGTCTGTAGCTGTAGCATAACCTCCTGTACTCTGTGTGCAGAAAGGTGGAGCATATATTATATAAATGCATATCAAGAGTTCACAAGGAGTAGAGCTATGTTGGATGGATAATAAATTCCAATTTATATTGATAATAGGTACCAAGAAAAATGTCTAATTTGAGCAATTCTAAGGTATGAACTCCAGGGATATGTCCATATTAATGAAAACTACTTAATTTTAAGTATATTAATGTTAGAGAAAGAGAACACAGATTGATCTACCAAAAGGTTGAATGTATCTTAGTTAGTAGTTCCAGGCAATGTTTCATATACTTAAAAAGAAGAAGAAAGTCAAGTCCAGTTCTTTAGCTGGTCTCAGTGAGTCTTTAAATAGCATCTGAACATTTATGTTCACTGGTTACAATGCCAACAGGTCCCCAAGGAGTAAGTGATGGATGGAGAACAGAAAATCATCAATTTATTCTTCACAGTTACTAAGAGATAAATCATCCAAGGAGGGAAGAATAAAAATAGTCAAAATAGTCATGCATTGTCAAAAAAGCTTCTAGGCACATATAGTATAGGTAGTAACCTATAAAAAATGGGATTTTAAAGTCATGATTCATCACAGTATATACTAATTTTCTATTGGAAAGAAACTAAAGTTCATTCTGTGGTCTCACAATAAAATATTTAAAGACAGAAATAAAGACACAAATCATAACAGCAAAAATAGATATTAGAGCAAAACAGTAAAAATAAAATTAAGAAAAAAAGTAAAATGCTTAAAATTTTTGACTCCTGAGAACCTAGAAAAATGTGGCTGTGATTTATAAATTTTGAAAAGCTGAAGCTGAATTCATGTATACTTCCCTAAAGTGGTCCAAAAATTTAAAACGGAAGATCTTCAAAAATAATCTATAGATAAACTCAAGCAAAGATAATTTTAATACAATATGAAAAAAGTATTAAGTGTAGTATTGTATATTGTGTTACTATGATATGATAGCTCAGGTTGAGTTCTTTGGATTGGGTGTAGGTCTCGAGTTAGATGGTACATGGAAGGAGTTCATGAGAAGAGTGAGCTCACATGTAAAGAGGGGAGCCTCAGATTTCAGGATTCCCCCCCCCATACTCTTGTGATAAATGACTCAGAATCCCTTGGAACCCACCTTAATCACTATGTAGGGCAAGCTTTCAATCATTTAACCTTTTCCCACTACCTGTGAAAGGTTACAGTGTCTTTTAACATTTCCACATGGGGGATCAGGATCCCAACTCATGAACCTTTGAAGACACATTCCAACCATCTCCCTACCACAAAACCAGTGATGACAATACCTTGATGAATGTAAGTTCAGAAAGCATTATTACTTGATGGATGCTCAACATGATTCCTTGGATAGGAATCATGTAACAGCACAAGGCTGTTTAGAAACCTAAATTCCGGATATGCAATGGAATAGATTTTACTCTACTTTACCCTAACATCTGAGTATAAGCTCACAGGACCAGAAAAATCAGGTTATGAAGAAATCAGAAACTTGATACAAATATATTCCTTAATCTGCTGAAATATGTGCAAATATATTGGAAAAAAAACAAATCTTGGTGAATTTAGTAATCTAATATACTTACAGAAAAGTATAGAGATTAATAAATCTGAGAATTTGGGCCTATTTCCTCATTGTGCACAATCTATTAACATTCCCCAAAGATAGCAAGCCATGATTATTCTCAGCCACCATTTTCTGACTTGTTTAATCAAACTTAAATGAAACAAAGTCATTCTAGAAGAACAAAGAATCTAATAACAATTAGGAACATCTGGCTGCATTCAAAGGCAGGTGATTTTTTTACTGAAGATAATTTTATTTTAAATTTTAATTAACATCAGCTTTCATCTTATTACCTACATACAATCTTCATGAACTATTTACTTGTTAAATTATGTTTTTTAAGTTCAAAGGATCAAAAAGGGACTTACGTGCTTCTCTGAATTTCTTTTCTGTGCATGTCATAATTAAATTGTAAAATAATGTCACTTTGTGTTTGATATTAGTTGAATTTACAGTGATTACTGATTTTTAAACAAGAGAAAGGTCATTGTTACTGTTATGGATTTAAAACGGAATTGAATCAACATGCTGCTGAGCATTGATGTTCCACCTGAGGAAAGTTGCCAGCATAAATAGAGACGTGAAGAAGGCGAAGCAAGGCACTGTGGATTCTCCTAGGTGTTGCTGTTTAGCCTTTGGTTCTGCTGGAGAAACTCTGGTCCTCGCATCGAGCATTGCTTCCTGGCTCCAGAGGAGAAGACGTGTGCTGCTTGGTCTTCAGGATGAACTCGTCACTTCCTGGCATGTACTCAACTGTGCTTGTTGTTGGAGGAGCTCGGGGCCTCCGTGTCGCTGAGGATGGCTGTGGTGCTTTGTTATGAGTGTGACTTCTCAGCTCCAGCGTAGGACCATCCATGTACCAGCACAGCAACTTCATCCTGCTGGCATAGACTTTCTAGCTTCCATTGCTGACCTTTGCACCTTCCCAACACGGATCTGTAGAAGAGATTGGCATGAGTCCTACTTGTGGGCTCTAGACCTCCAGTTGGACTAGTGGGAGGCATTGTCATAAGCTCTGGATCTTTATCTGCACTCATGTGGGACCCTGCTGTGTGATTCAGGCCTTGGCCAAATATTCTATGTCTTTAGTAATGTGGACAGATTTCCTGCATTTTCTTGTGTTAACCCTGGGTGACCATCATAAAACAATATCATAAACTCCTTGTCCTGACTCTGATTGTTCTCTGTACAACCCCTGACTGTAACAGTTACTATTGAACAATTTGCATAGGATACCAAAGTAATAAACTGATTGTAGAAAATTTATCTAGTATCATAGTCTAATGAGACTAAATATACACGAAAATGTGTGTATCCTCCAGTCTTCGGTTTTAACAAATATTACATTTGTCTTTTCTTAAGTTCATCTTAAAATTTTGTCATCTGAAGTCAAAAATTAAAAAAAAAACAACTAGTTTTATTTGAAGGATGAAACAGGATGTTCACAAGTTTGAGCCTTGCTTAGAGAGACTCATTAAGACCTCATCTCAAAATAAAAACCAAAGGCCCTCGCTTTAACCAGTAGAATTATGAGAAAAAAGAATGACACAGACCCAGTGCCTCTGAGTTCTGTAAAAATTCTTTGCAAAATAGCATCAATTTATTAAATTAAATCGACAACTAAGTTTAAATTGTGTCATGTCAGTATAGAGTTTTTCAAGCTTGATAGCTAAGAAAAAATTGTTACTTCTGATGCACTGTTATACTTCGCTTCACCAGGCAGTGAGATCTAAGCAATCTGCAGTTGTTCTGCTCCTCTGGACCTGTTTACAGCTCTGGCTTCTACTACTATATTTTGTATCTTTTATAACAGTGAAATAAGTCTTTCAATTTAACTTTTTATGTATTTTCTTCCTTCTATTAAGCAGAATAATTTAAGTTACTGATAGTTTTTTGAAAGTTTATCATGTGAATCAAGCTGTAGTGTTAGATAACAAGGAAATTCAAACTGAAAAGACTATTATTGAACATCATCTTTAATAAAGGAACAAGTTAAGACTGAATAACAAATATAGAAACTAAATTGAAAAAATTCCTCCTTGTCTGAATCTCTCTATCTCCTTCAGACATAAACAATATACTGACGAGGTGGTGTCAAACACAAGGGTCGGTGGGCACCTTCATTCCAGCTATGGTGAAGTTGTTATTTTACATTTTTAAAATACATTCTCCCAACATCTGTATGAGTCTACAAGAGGAGGGATACCCTGAAAGCCACAGGAAAGCATTGTCTTTTGCAAGGGAAAATTAGCAAGTCATTTATGTTTATTTCCCTCTGCCTTGAATATGGCCACAGAACTAAAGGAACATATAGCTGTAAGGAAAACTATTAAGTGATTAAAATAAGCAACATGCCCAGCTAAAGAGGGGGGGTGGTGATGTTTATGTTTCCATAGAGAAGGGTGTGGACACTAAAGTAGAATTACCATCACTGCCATCACCTGTCTCCCTGAAGTGTTTTAAATTTCTCCTTTAGGCTCTATGCATGATATCCAAGTGACAGTACAAAAGTCTTTAATTTCATATATAGACAGAGTTTGGCATTCCAGTACCACTGACTGGTAGCTGAAATCCTTGTCAAGTTACTTAAGGTTTGTGAGTTGCTCACCAAGAACTCCCTAACCAAGAACTCCCTCGAAGTATCTAACTCAGGGCTTTCTTGACTTAGACACCATTGTGTAATGCAGTGCTGCTCATAGTAGTAAAGGACATCAAATAGTATTACTAAAGAAGCAACTGTTAATTGTTCTGAATCTGCTTTTGGCAGTAGGTGGATTGAACCCAAGACTTTGTGCATAGTAAGCCTGCTCTGTAACCCTGAGCTATGCACCCAGTTTCTATGCAAATCTCTTCTATACATTCCAGGACAGCTGCTACCTGTTAGAAACAAAGAACAGAAAGAACTTCTCAGCTGAAGGCAAAGAGCCTAACTATGAACATAGTTCCCTTCCAAACAGTCTGAGTGGGATACTACAAAGGAGGTACCAAAGGCTGGCTTCCTTCTCTGACGCTATGCAATTTACTAAGTCATTTCTGCTAGGAAAGCAGCACTTTTGAAGTGAATTTCTGGTTTTTTTCATTAATATTTGCTTTGGTTCTAATAATAAATAATGCAACAGCTGAAAGAAAGATTGTGGGGGTGGAAGGTACCTGCAGAATGTATACTTGAATGATTTTCTCCTGATGTGTCTGTTAGTTGCTATGGTGACAATCTGTTCGAGCATTTAATGAGAAAATAGGGTGTCTTAATTTTTTCCTCCTTTGAGTAACAGAATTTCTAATTTTAGTAGGCAAAATTATGTCTATAATTTACTTTAGAAATTTGTTGACAGCCTAAAGCTTGAAATGCGAATCATAATTTTATGAGGTCTTCAAAATGTAATTTTAATTCAAAATTTATTTGGTTAAAATTGATTATAAAATTGCCACAAAATATTTCATAACCAAGCATTTATCTCGTGAACAGGCTTATAATTAATTTTAAATGCTTAAATCATTTAATCAACTGTTATTTTTAAATGTATATTTGGATGCAACATGCATGCATATGGTCATTCGCCAGATTGACGTCTGGGTAGAGTATTGACAAAAGAAAGACTTGCCTGAAACCATGGACAGTGACATTTTGAGGTAAACATGGACTGTATGCTCAGTCTTATAAATAATTGTTCAACTTACTTAGTACTAATTTTCTCATTTGTAAGATTTTTGATTTGATGATATTTTAAAAATTACATGCAGTGCTATTCTGAGGTGTTCATTTTGGCTCCTCTGATGAATGCTCCTCGTGGGCATGATCATGTTGGAAATTACCCTGCTCAGCAGTATTATTTTGCTGATCCTATTATTAGTTATGTACCACCAAGTGGGCCAAGCTGAGGGAAAAAATGAGAAAAAAATTTAAATTGGAAAAGTTGCAATCAGTCCAAATGTCATCGCAATTAGAGCTTAGAATCTAAAATCCTTCCAGTCATCAAAATTATGGCTCATTCTCTATTTTGTAATGCATAACCCCATGTGTACAACCTGGTTTTGCTGTCGGCTTCTGCTCTCTGATGCTGCCTGTTTTGCCTTCCTTCAAAACAAGAATGACACTGTGATCACAATTCTGCCCCAGGAACCTCCTTCATCTCCTGGTTCATTGATAAGATTATTAAGTCCAATCATGCATTCTTGCTTATTGATGTTCTTTTGATTGGCATTCTTACCCTTCCACAGTATAACTTTCTTTCTCCTAAATACAATTTAAATTCACTAGAATGAGACATCCTGGTGTATGTTATCAGTCAGGTTCTCTAACTTTCACGTCATATATACTGTTTGGAGCTAAATTTCATTAGTTTCTAAGTGAGTACATCGATTATACTGGATTTGGTCTGTTACTGCTGCTACAACGAAGGACACACGTGGGTTATAAACAACAGAAATGTATTTCTTATAGTTCTGGGGCCCAGAAAATTGAAAATCAAGGAGCCTGGAAATTGCGTTTCAGGTCAGGGTTCTGGGCTTCCGAGGTGGGCCAGTTGCTGTGCTGTCACGTGGTGGAAAAGCAGAAGAGATGATGTGTTCGCTCTCTGATGACAGAAGAGATAAAAGGGCCATGCGGCTTTTTTTAAGGGCATTAACGTAACTCGAGGGTTTGGAAACATAAATTAGTTATTCTCTAAAGGTCCCACTGCTCACCACCACGCTGAGGTCTGAGTGTCAATGTGGATTCTCTCTCTCTCCCTCTCTCTTTTATTTATTTATTTTGTGTGTGTGTGGTTCTGAGGATTGAACTCATGACCTCACACTTGCTAGGCAGGTGCTTAAGCCACTGAGCTAAATCCCCAGCCCCATTATGGATTTTCTCATAACAGAAACAAACAATAGCACTGCTTATGTGGGGAACTACTAGAGAAACTGAGGTGCTCAGTGTATTACACAAGACATGGTGAGCAGTCTGTGAATTGTTATATTCCCATCACCTTATTGGAAGTCTTTCTAAATTCCAGTAAACACAAAAACTATGAGGACTGTATTCACATGACCAGCAACCTCACAGGAACATACTACTAATTTTAAGCCTCCTAAAAATCAGGACTAAACTTCACACATTCAGGTGAGCATTAAGTTAATCTTCATCATGTTGATCCACTGGTGGTGTGAGGGTAAAGTTGCTCCCCGGAATATTATTCACCACAAAATGTTATTAATTTCCAAGGTACCAGATAGTAATCAGGACTAACAGAAAAGTGTGCACCAGTTCACCTAAAGCAATCTGAGGCAGAAAAAGACAGTAGCTCCTGATTGGACATACATAAAATAAAGAATAGCTTTTCTACCAATAAGTGGGTTCATGGATGTGGGTCTCACAAACTTCTGTGAATTTTCTCTGTTAAAAGCAATAAAAATTTCTAGCAAATATATCAAAACCAGTGACTTCAGAACTATATATGTTAGTCAAATCCAAAGAATAATCTAAATGCATTTCTTCAAGAAACACCACTGAGCCTCTGAGGAGAGCAGGGCATTTGATCTTTGAGCTACACCAGTCCCTGACAGGACAGCCAGCAGCTCGCAAAAATCAAAATTATTTCTAAGACAAAATGAAGTGCTAATATTTTACATTTACATATTGTTATTTACAATAATATAAAGAATTAAAAAGTGAGGAATGTGTAGGAAAATAAAATTCATTTATACTAAATATTTTAAAACATTACTGAGAGAAAATAAAGAATTTTTAAATAAATGGAGAGATACACCATGTTCATGAATTAGAAGAATCTGAAGATGGCATTTCTCTGTAAACTGATCTACAGATTCATTGCATTAACAATCAAAATGAGGAAAGATTTTGTTTCAGATATACAGAATTAGGCTTTGAAGTTCTAATGCTGAGTCAATGGAACTAAAATAGTCAAATTAATATTAAAATACATGATATGACATTATAAAAGACAATACAGTGTCTTGATAGTTTCGAAACCAAAGCATGGAACCTAACACAGTGTTCAAAAACAGACACCATGTGTATGGGCAACAATGTTTTTAAAGTATAAAATAATTAAACAGATAAGGGATAGAGTTTTCATTTAATGTCCAATAAAGATAGAATATTTCTATGAAAATAATGAAAATACTTGCTCCCCAGCTTGTATCATACAAGCAGGTAAATCATGGCTTTAAATAAAATATGATAACATAGCTATAGTAAAATTTAACAGGAACCACTGTCAACAAAGACAGAAACTTCTCAGGCAGAGAATTTTTAAAAATTGCCGGGCTTGGTGGCTCATGCCTGTAATTCCAGCACTCAGGAGGCTGAGGCAGGAGGATCGTTGTGAGTTCGAGACCAGCCTGGGCTACAAAGTGAGCACAAAGCCAGTCTGAACTATATAGTGATACCCTGTCTCAAAAAGACAAAAAAAAAATGATTAGAAAGAAAATAATGATTGAGAAGTATGTGAAAACCCTTATAAATTACTCATTACAGACCTTTTTCAAGGTTTATGAGACCCTTATAATGCAGTACTACACAGGAAATTCCATAAACCCATTTGCTAATGTTTTCACCACCCCACAAGAAGATACATCAATGACAAGTAAATATTCTAAAAGTTATTTTATGCCCTAATATTATGTAAATGAAGATACATTCTGTGCAGTTTTTACAGGTAGAGTTAATCAATAAAAAAGATTAACCAATAATGTTTTTTGCATTATTTTATAGAAGAACCCTGGGTACACCCACACCTACGTTTATTCTTTAGGCTGTTTCTATTAGAAAAATTGTTAGTTTTAATCTTAGGAGTTTCATTACATGAAACAGTGAGTGCTTAACAGAAAAAAATTTTAAAAAAATAAAGTGCTGCATTTTTAATATTTATTGTTTATAAAAAAGCATCAAAAATTTCAATATTGACTGGCTTTTAGTGAGCCAAGTGAAAAAAGCACAATAGAAATAAATTCCTGTAAGAACTACAGTGAAAATACCAATAGCATTCTACCAAAAATCTTTATTTTAATTATCACACCTAAGGCACTCTTCACACAGAACAATAGCTCATTCCAGACACTAAGACCTCCAGTGGAAGCACATACATTGCTTTCCTGGCCTTTTTCTAAGACACACTTAACATGTGACTGGGATCGCTATCTTCTCAGGAGGCTCTTATTACATTATGCAATGTGTAGTTACCAGGAACAAAACATAAAATAAAATGCTAACTTCTGAATATATATTGAGTGTTTAGAGTAAACATCAGCATTTTCATATCTGTTGTGTATTTGCTTACAAATCCTAAAGTATGGCACTAGAAATAAATTTGAATGTGAACTAAAATGAAAATACCAATGGCACACTACAAAAAAAGTATTTTAATTATTCCACCTAAGTAATAAAAAGTAAGTTGTCAATAAAATAAATTGTCAAATGTGGAATGACTGCTTAGAATAGACACAGACATTTTCACATCAGCTGTGTATTCACTTACAAAACCTAAGTGATAATGCCAGAAAGAAAAACGTACATGAGATGCATTGTAAACACAAACAAAAGTCTACCCCAGAGAGACTCTTCACTTCAACTGTCATATCCAAGGCAGTCGTCACACACCACAGCTGCATATTCCATGCACACATCTTACTTATACTGACAGCAAAAGTGCTTAACTTTTCTTTCCTATGTGGCAGGCAATTCTTGTCACCTCTCTTCTTGTTTTGTCAGAAGCTTCCTATTACGTTGTACAGTGTGCATTTACCAGGGAAATAAGATATCAATAAAATATAAAATGCATAATGAATACTTAGATATCAACATTTTCACATCAGCTATCTACTTGTTTACAAAACTTAAGGAGATAACATCAGAAATAAAAACCTACATGAACTACAAAGAAAATGCCAATAGAATTCTACAACAAAACTAATCTTTGTTTTGATTGTCACACCCAAGGAAGTTTTACACATGAAAATTTCATATTTCATGCACAAGCATTGCTTACACTGATAGCACATATATGCGGTTTCCCTGTTGTTTCTGTAGGACTCAACTGCTATTTTTTTTTTATTTTTCTGTCATAAAAGGTTTTTGAAATACTATGCCTCCTGTTCACCTGTTGGCTTACCAGTATGTTCTACAATTTTTTGGCATAGTTTTTCCTCTTCTTTAAATGAATTCTCATGAGTTTCAGTTCTAACCCTCAAAGAAAAGTTCTCTGTGGAATTTTGCACTTGTTATTTTATGTGTAAATTATCACATAATGACACGCATCTTTAAGATTGAGTAAAACACAAACATTGAACAATGCTTTGCAGTTGAGTTGACATCATAGATGCTGCATAAGTCATCAACAATGTGTACTTTGTCTTTGGTTTTTATCTTAGAGAGTTTCCATCTGAGGCTTCCATCTTGTCAATGTTTCCCTATCAATATTTCCACCATAGTGCAATGTTGACATCAGAAGTACCAGTTTGCTTTTCTTTGCCATGTATGAGACCAATGTAATTTTTTCTGAAATTAAAATATTGCACAATATAATTCTCTGTTTTGAAATTGCAACATTTTATTAGGAACTTCTGCTTTGTTCCTGCAGACAGTTCCTGTGCTGGTCAATTTGTGTTCTGCTAGAAAATGTAACAACATTTGGAAACCATCACAACAATTGTCAAATGTCACATTATGCTAGTTTGGGAGAGGAGAGCAGCAAGTCTATTCACAACATCATTTGATTTATTCCTGTACGTATAAAGACCTGATGGATGAGTTCCAGGGTAAATGTCTGTATTGAAAGCATGATAAATCTTAACACCTACAATGGTATACATTTTTATGGCACATTTTGACTCATCACTTTCCTAAAAGTGTTTTATATTCTTGCAATCACCATGAGAAATCCCTGCTAAATAAAGCAGAATACTTTCAATTCAGCTACTGAAGTATTACAATAAATTCATTTTTTAATATGACTAGCTGTGCATACAGAATGTCTTACTTGCATTTCAGTATTTGTGTATTTCAGCTCCTTGTAGCATTTAGTCTGTTACAATTTCCAACATTGAGTGGCAATACTGGCATTTTGTCAAAATGTTTCACCTCTGCCAAGACCCACATTACATTTTCTGGCATAGTTCTTTTTTTTTTTTTTTTTTTTTTTTTTTTTTTTTTTTTTTTTTTTTTTTTTTTTTTTTTTTTTTTTTTTTTTTTTTTTTTGCGGTACCAGGGATAGAACTCATGACCTCATGCTTGCCAGGCAGGAGCTTATGCCACTGACCTAAATCCCCAGCCCTCAGCCATAGTTCTAACATTGGATTATTCCACTTGGTTGAGTGGCCATTTTGCAATATTCAGATTGCTCTAATAGGTACTTATATTGCTTTTTTCTTTTTTTTATGAATCAAGTAGGTGTGTATTCCCTGTGTCTGTATCTGTTGATTCTTGTTCTATTTTCACTGTTACAGGAACTTTTGCTCATATGGCCAAGGTCAATGGCATCATCATCATCATCATCATCATCAACAACATCCATCCACACTACTCTTTTGTTATAAAAACATGCATTTTACTATCATGGATAATTTATATCATCCATGCATGAGTAATCTAATGTTTCATTTTTGACCACCTCCAAAACTTAGGAATCTGATTTTTTTCATGTGCCATTGTAACAAATTGGGCTACCAGAAAAATCAAAATAAATATTTCTCTTTGCACAAATCCAGGTGTGGTGTGGGTCCATTAGACTTCTATGATACTCAATTAGTCACAGGCAAAAACTGTTCCACAGAGGACAATCTAAGTGTAAATCCTGGTTTTACACTTTTGCACATATACACACACCTTCCTTTTTATTGTACCAAGTGAGTAAACACAAAGATTGCTTCCACCATCCCTCTAAAGTTACTGAGATGTACAGCTGACTTCTTTTACAGTGAAGTAAAAATTTGTAGTAGAAAATCAAGAGGTGTGTGTGTGGCACCCTCTGTTATGCATGGAAGGATAATAAAAAAACCTGAATTTAAGATAGTTAACTTAAGTGGAAAAAAGAGTAAATACTACAATACAAGAATGTTTAATAGAAGGTTCACGATAAATTTATCACTTTTAAAAATGTAAAAATATATATTTCTTTTAAATATTCTATATGCCAGAATTTGTTACATGTAATCAAAATACTTGAAACTAATTATTTATGTACACTTAGAATGTATTTCTTTTGCTTATGAATTTTTCAGGAATAATTATCTAGATTGACATTGCCTAAATCCCCCCTCAGTGCAAAAATGCTGCATAAATTATACAATGTATCTTGAGCCTCACCCATGGAGACTGAGTACCTGTAATTGCCTGGTGATTTACCTATTAAAAGAATAATGCTAAATGTGAGTGAAGACTTGTGAATATGTAATTTTGAAATTAAAATTGCTACAGCTTTTAAATTAGCTTTATAGGATACAATTCAAAAATTATATGATACACACACAGCCAGGTACACTAATAAATGGCTATTATGCTAGGACTGAGTTGAAAGTAAAATCTGTAATACTTTGTGATTTTACCACACAACTTGTTTATAATGCAGTGGGCTGAGGAGCTTCTATAGTAAAAACTTTTTCAATCTTTATAAACCAATGTTTTAACTTGGAAATATATGTGTCATATTGTTGCTGGATGCTGGTGTGTCCAGTGATTCCAAGCTCTTTCTGCATCATCCAAAGAATTGGTGAAGACAAGTGATGAGCAGTTAAGAACACACATTTATTTAAATTAAAGGGAGAAAAGGAAAGACTGAAGAAGATAAAGAAGAAGAGACACATTTTGCTTTCATGACACACTACTACAGAATCAGGAGGGCAATAGACCAGCAAGATAACAGCTGTAGATAAGCCAAAGGTCCCAGCTTTTGTATCCTCTCAGGTCCTCTCTGTTGAAAGTTGATCCATCCAACCTCTCTGCTGTGACTGACAGGTCATACCTGTTTTGGATCAGGTCACAAGTATTCATGATTGCCAAGGTATATCCTGTTTTCCAGCCAGCCTGCCTTGACCTAATCTCCTACCTCAAATATCAAAGAAAGATTAGGTTCATAGTAGTATGTGTGATTTGTTATTTCTTCCCTCCCTTTCCCTTTATCCATACCTATGTGGATTTTTTATTTGTTTGTTTGTTTGTTTTCTGAAAATTGGGCTCCTGATACTTTACTGTCTATTTTTCCTTTTGAGCCCACAGTGTTATCTGGATGAGTGTTTACATCATCTGTCAAAATGTTCACATTCCCCTTGGCAACTCAGGAGTGCAGAGAAGGTCTCTGAAGCAGGGATGAGCCATATTTCCAAAACACACAGTTATTCAGACCTTGTAGGCAAATTTTTACCAACTTATATCTACGGTCTGTTATTTTGTCTCCCTCAGCAGGAGCTCAAAAGCCAGATGTCAGAGACTGTGACTCTTTGGAGTGCCAGGGGTAGAAGGGAAATTGAAAATTCCACAGATACAGATGAGACTTCTGCAGGTTTTCTAATTTTTTTTACAAAATTTCTCCAAAATCATATGAGGCTCCTTGTGTCAATATTTGAGTTAGCCTTGAACCTCTCTTTCTGTCTCTTTGGTTTTTATAGATGTGCGCCTAAAACTTACATTGGTTTCTGCATCACTAAAAGCCAGGTATCAGGATGCAAGAGGAGCTTTCCAGTAGAGAAGGCCATTGCATGGGGAAGGAGCCGGACTCATCTTGAACATTAATGCTTGCCATTCTCACAGCAGTCCACACTGAATGACTTGCAGTAAATTTGGTTTATGCTTATACATTTACCAAAGGACAGCTCAGTATGGTTAGAAGCAATCCAAGGAAATCTCCTAGAGAATCATGTAATTTATTTATTTAAAAACTTTCTAAAAGCATTGTTAACTTATCTGCTACTGGGATTGATAAAAATCAATGACAAACCCTACTACTCTCCTCAGTGACAGAGAAGATTTATCTTTTAGTGATTTTATTTTTGAGCTAGGATTTTAATGTTTATCGAATTTTTTTAGGTTGTGGTGGCTAGATAGAATATAGACCCAGCCCTAAGGTTATATTAAAGCTGCATTGACAATATAACAGCAATTCTTTTTTAGGGACCTCCCAAATATCTGTACTAAATAATCCAAAGAAAATCAAGTTAGATCATGCACGAATAAATCTCTGTCCTTTTGGGAATTAGAGCTGTTAACATGTTTAATCTTATTGCAAAAATTCAGTAAATATGCAAATATGAAAAAGGAGTTGTATTTAGGGCAATTTAGAATTCTGAAAATGGTTCTCATGCATGATTAAAGTCATGTATTTTAAGAATGTAATTTTAAAAATGACTGCATTTGGCCTCTGCCACAGGCATTAGACATTATCAGAATAAAACTTGAAAGGTGCTGTGTTCCAGAAAATGTTTGGAGAACAGAATTGCCTTGCAAATTAGCTATATATCACTAATAGCTTTAATATTTTATTATTTTAAGAAATTTTAAATATATTGCAATATTAAAATGCAAAGTATTTCAGAGAATAATTCTAAGCTGTATTCTTCCACAGGGTAGTGGTACCAGCCAGTGATGGGTTGGGTAGCAGGAAGGCAGGAAATGGGACTAGAATCAGTTTCAGGATTTTCCCACTTTTTATTGCCACCTGCCATCCGATTCATCCAGAAGGAGCTGCTGTCCATCTCTTAGTAATTGTGTTTCTTAGTAGTATTTCATTTATTTGAAAAGACTTTTTGATATTAAAACACTTTAAATTCTACTGTATCATGAAATAGGCAAATAGTGAGGTGTAATTAACATAGTTATATAGATGCACAAATTAAACTCAAAGAGAATTAGGCAGCATGAATGCAACCACCCAGTTGTCACATGGAAGAACAATTGGTGAAACCTAAGTTAGTGCTTTTTATTTTGGTGTCTGCAGGGTTAAAGTTAGCAGTGGAAAACAAACCTTGCAATTTGTAAATAGGAGACAGAAGATTTGGACCACTCCCTACTCCTGTGTAGGCTTGGCAATTTCCTTGGTCTATATGACCTTTGTGATCTTACTGCTACAGATGCAAAGCAGGGCAATTAAGGGGCTCACTTTTTTTTTTTTTTGAGACAGTCTCTTATGCAGTTCAGCCTGGCCTTGAACTCACTTGGTAGCCCAGGCTGGTGTTGAATTTGCAAAAATCCTCTTGCCTCAGCCTCCCCCAAGTGCCAGAACTACAGGTGTGCAACACCACACTCAACAAGGAGCTCAGCTCTTAAGAGTGCAGGACTCAGCTGCATCTGTGATTGGCCCGAGAGTGATTCTAATAGTGTGGGATATTTCAGGCATTTTGTGAAGACCTATAGTGAGTCTCAGAGAAACATACCCTGATGTAATTCTTTCCATTTATTTTCTAAGTACCCAGCACATTTCTATGTGTATAACATGCTATAAATGTTTGTTATTTGTTTTATTTATATATAATAGAGGTACAAAACCATTACAATGATACATATTTATAAACTGTTGTAATATTTCAATCCATGTACACATTGTGTACTTTTTGAGGTGGAAACATTTTTTTCTAGCTTCTGAATATATGCTGTGCATAATTCCCATGTAGTGTCAATGAAACATAGAATTTCTTACACTTATCTAAGTGTAACTTAATAATGTTAATCAATACCCACCTGTTGACCATCTGGCTCTGCAGATGCATATAAATAAATAGACATATAAATAAAAGGGTATTCCTTACTACCCTTCAGCATTACCTAAGTAATTCTGGACTAAGACACGATTGCTCATATTTGCTAAAGATATTTTAAGGACTGTCAGAAAATGAATACATTTCTATATAGGGAATAAAAAGTTAACCTCACACAACTTGAGACTTGAAAGCGCTTACCCATGGGCTGAGGGGCAGGTGAGTGCAAATTTGATTCAATATGTATGTAGTCAGGGGCTGTGCAGAGAACAATTAGAATCAGGACATGGAGCTTATAACATTATTTGTATGATGGTCACCCAGGGTTAACACAAGAAAATGCAGGAAATCTATCCACAACACTAAAGACATAAAATACTTAGCCAAGGGCCTCAATCCCACAGCAATGTCCCACATGAGTTCAGACAAAGACCCAGAGCTCACGACAATGCCTCCCGCAAGTCCACCTGGAGGTCTAGAGCCCACAAGAAGGACTCACGCCAGTCTCTTTTACCGATCTGTGCTGGGAAGGCCCAAAGGTCAGCGGTGGAAGCCAGAAAGTCTATGCCAGCAGGGTGAAGGAGCTGTGCTGTTAGGTTGAGGGTTCTATGCTGGAACCGAGAAGTCACACTTACAACAAAGACCAGGGCTGCCCTGGAAAGCACCACAGCCATCCTCAGTGACAAAGAGGCCCCAAGCTCCTCTGATGACAAGTACAGTCAAGTACATGCCAGGAAGCCAGAATGACGAGTTCATCCTAATGACGAGACTAAGCAGTACATGTCTTTCTCTTCGGAGTCAGGAAGCAATGCTCGATGTGAGAACCAGAGCGACTCCAGGAGAACCAACATCTCAAACAGCAATTCGTAGGAGAACCAACAATGCCTCAAGGCATTAACACACTAGCGTGATAGCTTCTCCTTCTCCATATCTCTCTGCTGGCAACCTTCCTCAGGCTGAACATCACGCTCAGCACCATGCTGATGTAAT
This sequence comes from Hydrochoerus hydrochaeris, assembly GCA_004027455.1. NCBI lineage: Eukaryota > Metazoa > Chordata > Mammalia > Rodentia > Hydrochaeridae > Hydrochoerus > Hydrochoerus hydrochaeris. Next base: position 49,539 of record PVLA01008087.1, read on the forward strand.
CCAGCTGGTGCTAAATTGACCACCAGTTCTTAATCCATAACAATGTATTAGGTTGTAATTAGGAACAAGTTACAATTTTCTGTCACACAGCGGGGAACTGTAGACGACCATAATGCACCATGAACTTCAAAATGCTACAAGAAAAGATTTTAGGCATTTTGCCATAAAGCAATGATAAATGTTCAAGGAGATAGCTGTATCTGAATCGATTTAAACATTACACAGTACATACATGCATGAAAACATTGCATATTGCCCATAAACATGAAGTTGTATGACCATGCATATTAAGTGAATTTATTTACATTAAATTAAAAAGGAAAGTGAAGTCATAGAGTCAATAAGCCATCAGCTAACAATGAAGTTTATATGTGATCTACGGAAAGCTAATCTTGAGGGAAGCACTGTGAAAAAGTGTCCTGAGGTAAAATGTCATTGGAAACTAGTACAATGCTTGCCTTTGTGTTCAGGCCTCTCCTAATATTGCTCGTAAAGATCTCCTAGAAATCCTGTTTCAAGGAACATTTACACTGGTGTAACAGAGTGTGTCTTTTTTAAACCACAGAATCACCTTCCACAGGATTTCTGTTACTGGCTGACAAAATCATTGTCCCATGGAACACACATATGCGGGTGCACGCATGTACACACACGCACGCACGCACGCACGCACATAGAATCACTGCCTGAAGCCATGAACAGAACTGTAGCATTTTCCTCAGTGTTCATGGAAATACGCATATGCCATGGAAATAATTTATTCCACACAGGGCCCATGAGCCCTTAAATCCACCCAAAATGAGGCCTGCAGTCAGAAAGGAGCTACTGGATTTTATAGACCCAGTGTGTGCTTTTTTGTCGCCCTTGCTCTTGCTGTGTCCTGGACTTCTCTGTGGTGGGTAGCAGTGCACGTGTCGCCTCAAGCCTCACCTCAGGTGCTGGAGCCCTCGGGTGAACGCTGTGGGTTAGAGACCGGCCCACTCACCTCACGGCTGACATCGCAGAAACCCACCCCTCATTCTGCCTGACTGGTTGGCTCTTGGACTTCTGGAGGGAAAATTTGTTTAAATGATGGACTATTCTAAATACATAAAGATAAAGTTAGCCTCAAACTCATTAGCCAATTGGCTTATGGCATACTGCATCTTAGAATTAACATTCATTTTTGAAACCTAAATGGTTTAACTTATCGCCATACCAGCTCTTTATTTCATGGACTATAAAACTCACGAAATATGGAGCTTCCCAGGCTATGAAATAAAAGCCCATAAAAGTGTCTTGGAAATGTGTAATTATCTGCTAGATCAGACACTTTTACAAAACCCATAATAAAATACTCTGATTTTTTTTTGTGCAAATCACTTGATATCTAAAAACAAGGGAAACTAATTGGAAAATAGATAAGACCATGATGATATGCAAATAAAATAAATGAATGACAATTAATAACAAGATCACATTCTTCTAAATTTATTCCATACAATTACATTTTCCTAAACTGCCTTTCTACCTGCTGCATAACTCCAGAAAATGAGTAAACAGGTTTAATTACAGAAAATAAAACAAATCACTACCCCCAAAGGTCTGAAGCTGACGCTTGACAGTTTTAGTACTTATTTTACTTCCTCTTCAAAATGGACTGAGAGGTTGCTTGGTGGATTGTGTCCTTCCGTGAGCTAAATCTGCCTGTCACCCTGCATGCCACCCAGCTCTTTCTCTCTCCTGGATCGCAGATTTACAATTACCATAAGCTCAAGGGAAAGACGCCTGCCACAAAAGCCTGACTTATTTCTTGTCATAGCCGCATCTTTTTTACACTTTGATCGTATCTGATACCAGTCAGCTGACTCGAAAGCAGTGATGAGATTCTGGGGCAGCGCTGTAATCCTTCCGGTTTCTCATGCATTTGTTGTCTTATACCCCAAGCAAGTGTAGTCTGACAACGTCCATTGCCCTGATTGTCAACTGAGTATTCCCTTCAAGATCTACTGGCTAAAAGTTCCAATTCTTTTATATCTCACCATAAAACTGCTTGTCAGTGTTTATACTCACTTTTTACTCCAAAACTTCTCTGAAAGTCTGGAGAAATTCAAAATACAATACAGGAATTCCCAGATTTACGATCTAGTTCCATTCTGGGAGAATGTTTCTAAGTTGGATTTGTTTGTGACTCTGACAAAGTGAATTTTATAGACCTTTCACACAAATACACACCATTAAACCTAAGAAAGCCAAACACACACGCACAATATTGTAAATACACTATTTTTACTCTTACAGTTACTGCAAAATTATAGTACAGTACACTACAAGTGGCACCCAGAGGACTGAGTGGGGTGATCTCACAAGAGGAGTTTTAGTTGGAGGAGAGAGGCCCTCAGGGGCAGGGAAGAGGTTGAGCGACCTCTACCGTCTTTTCACCTCCCTCCAGTCTCTCAGTTGTTTTTACCTTTGTCACCATGCTCTTCCTGTCAGTCCTCTCCACATCTCCACTGCTTTTCCTCTTGCTTCTGAACGTCCCCGGCTGTGTTTGAGCCCTGTACCTCTGCATATTATTGCACTGTACAGTATGCACACAGCAGCCCCACTGTGACAGTGTCCAGCAGACCTGAGCTACTTCTGTGATTTGTTCACAGCTCAAATGTTCCTAAGTCAGGTGCTCACTGTGCACTTTAAAGATTTGACTCAAGATCTTTCATTGATTATCTCTTTTGGCCAAAGGTTGATTTACCTTATTCAGGTATCTTGATAAGTGTCACTGTGTGAATAAATACTGCAAATACATTCAAGAGAGCATTTTATTTCATTCTCACCAACTGGCTCCCAATTCCATTTTGAGCATAATGACTGTGAAAGGACAATGGCTAGTTATTTTTATCACATTGGCTTCTTTTTTTTTTCCATAAGAGAACTTCTGAAAATTGTACTGCTCATATCCTGTGAAAAAGGCTAAAAGTTCCTAGCCACCCTTGGAATTTGGGTTTTAAAAACACCTCCTGTCTATTCTTTACCCAGTTTTTTATTTTTCTATTTAAATCAAGCAGTCCAGCAGTTCCTACACAGAAGCACAGCTCTTAAGCTGAATTGGTACATTCTCATGAATTTTGTTGATAAGAAAGTAAGGACGTACAGGTAGATTTAGATGCTCAGACAGCACCCTGGGAAGTGCATAGTTGCCTAGCAAAGTGGGGTGCATACTGTCATGTCTGACTGATAAGCAAGTGGAAATTCTTATATTCTAAATTTTCCATGAGAAGGACATTCCATTTTTAAATTTAATTTCAACAAAACTCTTCTGCAAATGGGGAATAATTTCCTGTCCTGGAATATCTCTAGGCATAGGCAATGTCTTTGCAGAGAAAAGATACTTTTAAATCTCTCATGTTTTATCTTCCAAGGATATCTGTGAATAAACATTTTTATACTGGAATTTTTTTTCTCAAAACAGGTATAGAAATGCTTTGAAGACTTATTACCCCATCAGCTCAGGTCCTGGAGCTTGAGATTAGCCTAGAACTGAGCTGCCATATTAGTCATGGCTATGTATTTCCTGCCTTTCATCTGAGCACAGTAAGTCCTTTGCTCAATTTTTAATTTGTTTCTTTTACTCTAAGTGATCTCCAGTCCTTAATTATGCAGCTGAGTTCTGTAAAATCCTTTGAAGATAGGTCAAAAGTATATAATATCAGCCAATTTGCAGTATATCAAATGTATAAAACCAAGAAATAAGTTAGCATAAGTCTTGTATTTAGAAATAACAAGATCAAAAATCAATATAATCCAAGTTTTGCACAATATTTTAATAGTCCATTCATGAATATCTGTCTGCAATTTTTGCTACTTTGTGAATAGAGGCATGGAGATCAATTTACTAAGCAAAAATATTTTTAAAATTCTCAAAATGAATTTCATACATTTCTACTAGGTGTAAAAAAGAGTAACTTCTAGAATGTTTCAATTTTAGAGCTAAATGTGATGTTGGGAGGTAAAGCCCGGTTGGAGAAGGTGGGTCACTGGGGGTGTGGCCTGGAAGCATCTATCTCCCTCCTCCACCCTTGATCCCTCTCTCTGCCTCTGCTTGCCTGCCATAAGCTATTTCTCCTAGGCCATGTCTTCCTGCCATACCACCCTTCCTTGGAGCCATCCAACTATGGACTGAAACCACTACAAACTGTGAGCCAAAATAAATCTGTTCTCTTTTTGAGTGTGGGATACTGTGTCTCAGTGACAAGAAAGTAACCAAGACAACTCCTTTCTAAATAGGTTAAGTTTTATAACATGTATACATTGCTAAAGCTTGATTATCTTCATGCTTCATAACAGTCACAAATCACTGTATTTAGATTTATTTCTCCAAAAACAGCATGTTGCCAACCCCTGCATAACAAATATTGCTTGGCATAAATGAATATCACCATTGGTCCTGTCAAAATATCCCACCTGAGTTTATGAGTAATGTGTACTTCTGGTCCACTCATATATACCAGCAGTCCATTAAGTTACAGAAGACCACAGGTGCAGTGCATGGTCTGTAATATCAGCATTCTGGGAGTTTGGGGCTGGAGGATTTCAAGTTTCAGCCTGGCCTGGGCAACTTACTGACTTAACCAGATTCTGTCTCAAAATTAGATAAATTGGTTGATAGGTACATGAATACATAGATGGATAGATAGGGGGTTTAGCTGTTTCAATTCCTGCTTCCAAAAACAAAAAAAAAATATGAATTAACATAGATCACACATACAGAAGTTTTACCACTAATTTTAGAAATGTTATGTTAGCTAATGTGAAGTTTCTTATTTTCTTTTAATGACACTACACCACTGAGATCTTGATGGATTCCATTCAACTCCAGGGTTCAAAGATCTCTTTGCATTACTCTGCTTGATTCTTATATTCCATTCATTATTTCCTGTGTTACTATTATTCTTAAAATTTTTTTAAAGATTTTATTTAAAGAAAACAAAAGCATGTAAAGGGTAGAGATAATACAGAATTCCAAAAAAAGAGATAAACAATAAGAAATCACTAGTTAATAAATTACATATTATCCTCTTAGAAATAGTTGTTCAAGTTACAAAATTAAGTCATACAAAGTAGATAGTCAAACAGTAAGAGTGGGAACAGCTACGCATGCATGAATCTCTACGTGTATTTCTATCCTTTCTGTATTAGAGGGAAAAACAAAACTTAGTGAGACAAAACAAAACAAATTCCTATAAAAACATGAAACAAAAAAGTCATATAAAACCACAGGACAAGATGATCTACAATGATTACTGTGTTGTTTCTTATTATCTTCAATAGAATGTCTATATCATCAGGCATAATTGAATATAACAGTATAATTGAGTATAGCAATAAATAACAATATTAGTAAAATAAAACATTGTAGACAGTATAAAACTCCAAAGGCAGGTAATAATCAAACCAGAGTGGATATTCTAGTGGATCTTGTCATCTTAAGTGCAGTTGCCTATACTCTCAGACTTGATACTATCAATCATAACAGCTTTGAATAAAATCTGTCAATACAAAACCGCAATCCAACAAACCAGATTCGATTATGATCAGTCATGGTAAAACTGTGTAGGTTTTACAGAGCTTTAGATTAAGTTAACAGGAAATTAAGGATGATTACCGTACTATATCCTGTTATTTTCGGGATTAGTGTTTGTACCCTCAAATCTAGTACAGGTAGAATGACTGGAACAGAATATAATACATCTAAGCAGAGTAGTGTGAGTAATGTGTGTTTTAAATCCTCGTGCACTATTAACAATATAGCATATCAAGGCCATCTATGTTAGAGATTCTAGTTTCTCTGCCTCATTTCTGCTATGCTACTTTTCTGCCTTTGTTTAGTTTTCTCCTTCATTCTACTGCCTGCCCCACTCATTGAGGCCTTTCTGCCACTGTTCCTAAAATCCTGGTATTTTTTTTTCTCTCTCTAGAATGTCCTTCAGTATTCTCTATAGGGTTGGATTGGTGGTCACAAACTCGCCCAGTTCCTCTTTGCCATGGAAGCATCTTGTTTCTCCATTAATTTCTGTGACAGTTTTGCAGGTACATCAATCTGGGCTGGAGGCCACCTTCTTTCAGGACTTGGAAGACTTCACTCCAAGCTCTTCTTGATCTGATGGTCTGTGTCGAGAAGTCAGTCATGATTCTGATGGGCTTACCTTTATAGGTAATCTGTTTCTTTTCTCTGATGGCTTTTAATACTCTTTTTTTATATTGAATTTCTGGTATCTTCATTACTATATGTCTGGGTGTAGATCTGTTTTGGTTGTAGGTGGCTGGAGTTCTGTATGTCTCACACAACCGAATGTCATTTTCTTTTCCCATGCTTGGGAAGTTTTCCTTAATTATTTCCATGAATAGCCTTTGTAATTTGCCTGTATGTATTCCTGCTTCTTCATTCACGTTTCTTATTCTTAAATTGTAGATTCTCTTGTCATTTTCTAGCCTTTGTTTTGTTATTGCCTGTTTCCTTGTTATTTTTAAGAGATCTTTCCTTTCATGATCACACATTGCAAACTTGTCTTTAAGTTTTTATAGTCTATCCTTAGTTTTTTTAAGGCATTTTGCCAGCTTTCAGTTGAGTTTTTAATTTCCTGGTAGTCTCTATGAATCTGCTTCATGTATTCTATATTTTCTATTCTTAAAATTTTTAATGTGCTCCTTAAATTTATTGTTTACACTTTCTTCTTTTCATTAATCAGAAATGTCCACTGGGATTAGTGTAGGAATCTAATCCCATGAGATTCTCCTCCACTGCATACTCCAATAATACATCCGTAACAACCAAAGATGTAAAGCTATGCATGTCAGGCAAAGTGCTTACATAGGCATGAGTCTTCTTATTTGACCTTTATACCTGCTCCAAGTAACCTGATGACATGTCACAATGAAGGAGGAGCTGGTGTTCATTTTCAGTAGTAGGCAATGCTCATATTACCAAGTAATAAGCATTGCTGTATACTTGTACTTAGTGTAAAAACTTTAAACTGCTTATGTTAAATAACAAATTTCTATTTTCTTTTTGTGCCAAGAATTGAACTCAGGACCTCATACTTGCCAGGCAGGCACTGTGCCACTGAGCTATATACATGGCCTCAAATTTCTAATTTAACATTTTAGTTGTTTTTCTTCTATCAAATTTTAACTCATTTTTTTTTCTTCCAATAAGTCTAATTTACTTTGCAGTTACATTCTGGTTTTCACTCTGAGGGTGCTGACCATGTCTGGAAGGAGATGAGAATGATGCTGTCACTTCTTGAGTGTCTCATGTTCATTACTTGATAGTATTTGCACAAATAGGCTATGCAGACGGATATATCATGAGAATGTCAGAATACCCATGAAGGAATTATCACATTTGTTCTGATTATTTTTGTGAATCTCACTTTAATGTTTGTATGTTCTTCTAAAATGTATTTGAAAAAATTAAAATCATTCTGGGATTTAAGAGCAAGTCAGTGTAGAAGAGTACTTTATAAGCAGGCAGAGTATTAATATCTTGAGAACAAATTTTAGGTTATTATATTTTAAATCTAATGAAATAAATATAAACAATAATGCAAGGAACAAATAAATGGAAACAGAACAATTCTGTTGAGTGATGACTTAGATGCACAGATTAACCAGTTAAAATAGGACTCTAATTTTAAATCTCAATTTATGCCTCCAATATAAAAATTTTGAGGCGCTCGCTCTATGGACTGGCTCCCCAGTGAGAATGGTGAAAACCTATGATAGAGCATTTAAGCCCTCCTTTTCCTAAGGGGAGACAGTGGATGAACTAACACATAGTATGAAGCTGAGACTCTAGTTTGTGGATCAAGACTTCTTCTCTTTTCCTTCCAGGCCAGGAGATACTGATCCCATCCTGGGCTCCTGTGTCCAGCCTCACCAGGCTGCTGCCCAGCGTGGAGGCTTTGCTTATCTCCAACTCCAGGCTGCTGCGGGAAAGCCCCAGGAAGTGCAGTGTCTAGGTAACAGCACCCTTCAGGCCTCCAGTCTGCATGCATGGAGTAGACGATCTGCTCTGCCGTCATTTCCTTTTGAATTAATATGTAACAATTTTACATATTTATGGGGAGCAGAGTAAAGCTTCAAAGTATGTATTGATGTACTGGTCACATCAGGGTAATTAGCAATAATATCTGATTAATTTTTTAATATTTGTAGCCTTCCAGCTCTTCTAGTTCTTTGTAAAATACGTGGTAGGTTATTACAGACTATCTTCACTACGCTCCTGTGCAAGGCTAGAATTTACCCTCTCTTCTCTGTGTTAGTAACCACTGTCCAGTCTTGTACTATGAGATCAACTTATTTTAGCTTCTGCTCATGAAAGAGAACAAGCAGAATTTATCTTCCTGCGGATCATTTATGCTGCTTACTTTTGCACGGTTATGTCAGATTTGTTGTAAATGAACATACTGATTGTATTTTAATGGCTGAATATTATCCCGTTGTGTTTATGATAGTATCTGGCCCAGAGTTCAGGCGTGCTGGAGAGGTGAGTGAAGCTCTTAAGAGACCGAAGACAGTACCTTAACAGGCTTCTGTGAGAATGAAGGGTTAGTGAGCCTATGAGGCCCTAACGGGGAAACGCCTTATTAGTAAGGCACAGATCCCAAGAAGCACACACAGGTCCAGGCACTCTTCTCGCAGGGGACACGTAGAAGGTCAACAATTGCTCCAGGCCCAAGCCCCTGGGGTAGGCACACAGTCAACACATGCCACAGTCCCCTGGCACGTGCACAGGATCAGTGGCACTGTCCCGTGGAAGGTGTGGAGGTCCACAGCTCCAGCTGATATATGTACAGTCGGACACAGGCCTCAGCAGGTTCAGAGGCAGCTGCTTAGCTGGATCACTCAGCACAGCACCATCTGGAAACTGCTTCAGCAACTCACAACAGCGACGTCAGCGGCTCTCCTTGCTCCTGGCATAACGAGCATTTCAAGGAAAGCTGGACCTCAGCAAACAGACAGCAAGGCAGCTCCTACAGACACCACTGCTGCCCAGGACCCAGTGTCCTTCAGACAACACCTTCCCGACACTCCCCTGGCTCTCTGCTTAGAATGTCCCCTTGATTAGAAGTGTCTTGGAGCCAGAGGCGTGTTGCATGGCCCTGGTGCCATGTGTACTAGCTTGTCACAAGGATAGTTTGGCTTCTATTTGATGATGGGCACCCAAGTTGGGTCCATATTTTGCCTACTGGAAATGGTGCTGGGATAAATGTGAAAGCACAGGCATCTGTTTTGCTGTGCAGGTTTCATTCCTTTTGCATATTTACCCGAAGCAGCAGACCTGGACTGCATGGCAGGTCTATTTTAGATTGTGAGGCACCATCCCCATGAAAGCTATGTTCATTTCCGTTTCTACTAGCAGGGCAGAGGAATTCCCTGTTCTCCACATCCTCGCCAGTGTCTGTAATTTTTTGGTTTCATTTACCAGTTGTTCTCATTAGGCCAAGTGACATCTTACTTGGGGAAGTGATGTCTCACTGTAGTTTTGATTTGCATTTTCCTGGTCATCTGTGATGTTGAACATTTTCATCTATTAGTCATTTGTGGTTCATTTTTATAGAAATTTTTATTTAGGTCAATTGTCCATTTCTCATTAGAATGCTTATTCATTGTCGAATTTTTTGACCTTCTAATATAATTTGGAGAGTAATCTTTGTCAAATAAATAATTTGCAAGAATATGTGCTCCTGTACTATTGGCCTTTTTTATTCCCCTCACTATGCTGATAGTTTTCTTTCCACTCTGGAATCTTCTTAGTTTGCAGTAATCCCATTTGCCAATATTTGTTTTGGTTATTTGTGTTTTTAGGATCTTATCCAAAAGATAATTGCCTATTTTGATGTCTTCAAGTATTTTCTTCATGTTGTTTCTAGTACACTTATAGTAGACTTGTAGTTTCAGGATATATGTGTATATATATATATATATATATATATATAGAGAGAGAGAGAGAGAGAGAGAGTTTATTTTTTGTATATAGTAAATGATGTAGGTGAAGTTTCTTTCCTCTTTTTCATTTATTGGAAAGAGTATCCTTTCTCCAATGAGTATTTTGATGCATTTGTCAGGAAAAAGCTAACTATAGAGAGGCAGGTTAATCTGAGATCTCTGTTCTGTGTTAGTTTTTGTACCAGTTTGATGTTGTCTTCATTATCATAACTCCATAGTAAGTCTTGTAATTAGCTATTATTAGTTTTTTTCTCAAAAGTTCACTGGTTGCAGTGATGTCATATAAAATTTGGAATGATTTTTGTTCTATGAAAAATGTCGCTGGTATTTTGATGAGATTTGTATTAAATCTGCAAATCACTTTGGATAATATGGACATTTAAACAATATAAATTTTTCCAATCCATGAACACACGAAGTTATTAAAAAACTTTTTGTTTGTGTTCTTCAATTACATTCTCCAGTGTTGTATAATTTTTAAAATAGAGATCATGTACATCCTCAGTTACATTTTTTCTGAGTTATTTTAATATTTTTGTTATAGCTTGAGTATTGTGAGTAGGATTGTTTTCGTGATTTCCTTCTCAGGAAGGTAATTATTGGTATATAAAAACATTACTAATTTTTAAATGATAGCTGTATATCCCACAACTTAATACATTTATATCAGTTCTAACATCTTTGTTTTCATATATTAAATCATGTAATGTACAGACTGAGATAATTTGCATTATTCTGTTCAACTTAGTATTATATTTATGTTTTTCCCTAATTGATTTCATTGAGACTTCCAGTATAATCATGAATTAGTTATAAAAGTATGCATCTTTTTCTTGTTTCATATTATAGAGCAAATAGATATAGATTTTCTTGTTCGTTGTGACATTAGCTTTGTTTTTGTAGTATGTAAATTTTATTATATTAAGATACATCCTTTCCATATTTACTTTGTTCAGAATTGTTGTAACATAAAGCATGCTAAATTTCATTCAGTGCTTTGTCTACAGCTAATGAAATGGTCACATAATCTGTAGCCTTTATTCTGAAGTTATGATTTATTATGTGTATTGATTTGTTTAAGTTGCACTGCCCTTGTGTCTTGTGGATAAATCCCACTTGATATGTAAATAGTCTTTTTAGTGTACTGTGGACTTGATTTGCTAGTATTGTGTTGAGGATTTTTGCATGTATGCTCATCAAAGATATTGGTCTACAGTTTTCTTTTTGTGTGGATGCTTATCTGTTTCAGTGTCAGGAAACTGTGGCCTTGGAGAATGAATTTGGAAGGGTTCCCTGGGGTCTCCCTTTGGATGATGTGCTGGGATTCTCCACTCAGCCCCAAATCCTGAGAAAGTATTCCAATCTGAGGGGCGTAGAGACCAGAGCAGCTCTAGGTGATGGTCCAGTTCAAACAGCACTAAGCTTCTAGAGTAGAAATACCTTTTAAGTAGACTCTTAGTGCCAAAGTCTAAGCACACTGAAGTTTGACTGAAGCCAGAGTAGAAATAAGCAGAATCTGTAATCCCTGCGATTTCATTAAAGGGATTGACTTAATTTGCCACAATGACAGTATTCAGTCTCAAGAATAGTGGAAGTTCCTATAAACAAATGTAAGAAGATATGAAAGACACAGACATAATTATAGTCCAGCAAATGTTTAGACCATTCCTGAAAAAACATGTGGGGGAAACTATCTTTGAATGAGAACAAAATTAAAATGATGATCTCACTTTTTTAAAAAAAGTTTTCAAAATTTGACACTATTAGTCTTAAAGTAAGTTGATGCCATTAGTCTTAAAGCAATGTTCAAAGAAATTGTTGGAAACAACAGAGGAATCAGCTCCTGAAGCTAAGTGGCTGGACAAACAGGGAAGAAGCCTTATCAAAATCGCTGTGATTCTTACTTGAGTACATCTGAGAATGGACGTGAGTGTGGGAGTGAAGGAGAGTGAGAAGTGACTTGGATAATCTAATCCACTGTCAGACACTACCCAGCTAAACAAGCAAATAACAGCTGACAGCTCAAAGTGGAGGGAGGTCTAATACTCAGGTTAGGACAACATATTATCTAAAAGGTCTATTTAAAAAATTATAAACATGCAAACATATAAACAAACAAGAAAGTATGACCCAAACATCAGAGGCAAAAGCATAGAAAACACACAGGTGTGTGCGTGCACACACACACACACACACAGCTGCCTACATGAGAGATGTGATTGTAGATTTATTGGCAAATACCATTAGCAACATGCTTATGAAACTAGAGACAATTATGTTTAAAGAAGTAAAAAAAAATGGCATGGTAATAGTATATCCAATAAATAATGTGAACATGACACAGATTACTAAAAAGAGTGATGAAACTTCTGACACTGTATATATAATGTATTTGATATAATAAAAATTAGAGAAACAGTTCATTTGAACAGGCAGAAAAAAATGAACTAGCATAGAGATTCAAATTATGGAGGCTCAAAAACACAGAGAAGAAAGAATAAGGAAAAATAATGTCCCATAGGAATGGGAGATTGCATTATGTACATCAGCAAACACGTAATAAAAGTATCAGAAAGACTGAAGAAACAGTAGAAAAATACATAAATCAATAACGACTAATAACTACCTTACTTTTTTCAAAGCAAACCAATGCTAACTTACAAAAAAAGAGAAAAGGGAATTTAGTGAATTTCAAGTAAGATAAACTCCATGATTAAAAATCAGATATATCATATTGAAAATGCTGAAGGGGACAAGATAAGGAGAAAATCTTGAAAAGAGCAGGTCATTCAATTTCCAAAAAACTAGCAAACAAATGAACAAATGAACAAAAACGCTTCCATCTGGCTTTTCAGCAAAAGCACAGTCAGTCTTCAAAACACGAAACTATCAACCAAGAACTCAAAGTTCTGCATCCATCCAGGTTATCATTAAAATCAAAGCAAACACTAATAACAAAATAAATAAGTAAAGAGCAAAACCACAAACTTTCCTTATAGTCAACTCAAATTTAAAAGGAAAACTAGAAGCTTTCAGATTGAAAGGAAATTATGCCAATTACGTCAGAAGGTATTGAATCCACAGTGAAAAGAAGTATTCCAAAGGTGATTGTGTGGCTTCTAAAATGCAATAATTATTTACTGACTGAGCAGTTTGCATGCAATAGTGTGGATTTGATGTGTTTTCATCAAGCATGCCAGATTATCCAAGGCAGAAGGGACAATATTTTCAACAAATGGTGTTGAGAGAGTCGGATACTCAGGAAAGTGTTCCTTCCTGAATACAGTACACACAGGGCCATTAATATGGATCCAAGATGCAGGTGCAAGTGAAAATGCTGTAAAATATTATAAAAACATTGGGCAAATCTTCTTGATCTTGGATTTGACAAAATATTCTTAAATATTACTTCAGAATTATGAACAGCAAAGAAAAATATAGATAAAATAATTTTTTAAAATAGTAAATGTTTAATGCCTAAAAATCAGATATCATTTTTAAAATATTTTTAAAAGGGGAAAATATTTGAAAATCATATGTATCATAAGGCCTTTGTGTTCTCACAATTCAATAATAAAGGACAACCTGATTTAAAAGTGAGCGAAGGCTCTGACCAGATATTTTTATATGTATGCTTGTATATCTCACTCATGTATTTTAAGAAATACATATAACTAGAATAATGCAATAAAAAATGAGATATCGCCTTACAAAGTGCCATGATAATTATTGTTCTAGAAAGCCTGGAGGAAAACCACCCTAGTTAGTGGTTTTCCCGTGTAAGAATTTCGAGGCAGAAGAAGGACTGGTGTTAACACAGGCAGCCTTTCACAACTTCTGGTTTCCCTGTGTGTGTCCAGCCTTTGGGGCTGGCCTGGGCTATACTGGGGGAAGCAGAATTGTCTTGGTTCACATAAACATATATAATATAAATAAAGCATATAAAATAACAAAGTTTCCTTTTTAACTTTTTTATCATAACATTAAAAAAAATGGAGACAAAAAATGTAAAAGTGGTAGTTTATTTGACCTAGTTTTTGTGAAACTAATGCATCAGTGTCTAGTTGGATGGAAATAGTTGCAAGTGTTACTGAGCCCTGCAATTGCCCATCAAGAACCTTTGATTGAATTTTACTGCCCATGTGTTTCATATTGAAGACAGCTGTAATAAGCATTTTGTGTAACAGAAAGTGATGACCTTGAGAAAGTAAGATTTTGAACTAAGGACTATTTTTCTCTGAGAAGACAGCTCTTGTAAAAGCCTAAGAAAGAAACATGATCAAATTTTTCTTTGAGTTGCATGCGTGACTGAAACTCTACATGTTCCACTGGAAAATTTGCTGAGGATATGCTTATGTTAACTAAACTTAGAGTCATCAATATAAAAAAAACTGAAGATGCTTTGGAAGTCTTGAAACTTTTTCTCAAATTCCTACATCAAAATAGAAAGTAAGGTTATATATGCTTCACCATTCCCAGGACTGTATTTAGCCAATGTATAAAAATGCATAAAATTATTTGCCATAACTGGGGCTTTCAGTGACTTAAGTTGCATTTTGAAGATTATTGCTGTTATAGTTTGAAACTCCATAGACAATTTGATTTTCATCTTAAAGACACATTTAACTCTTTTAAGTCAGCAGTCAACTCTTCACATGTTAATCTCTCAGTCATTTGTCATCTTTCATTTCTGACATACATTTTCATTTTGACACTATAGAAACTTGATTTGATTTCATAAATTATAAAACATTTGTGATGCTTTGCACTGACTGCAATCTTACTTTAGAAAAAGTATATGATTCCTCATGTTCAGTATCCATTCTTTAATGGAACTTTGGAGTTGGTGATGATTTGGTTATTTGAACCATATGATACTCACAGTTTTGTTGATAATTTCTGTGGCAATGTCTGTTTTTAAAGCTATTATGCCTGAAATTTTCTTGATATATGATGTAGTGATATTTCATCAAACATTAGTCATCAAAGCAATGTCATCCTCTTCATCAATTTCATAAAGCCCTTTTTTATTTTAAAAAATAAGAAACCATAAAAACAATGATACAGAATTTCCTATCAAGATAATAGGAAATCAGTGCTAGTTAATATGTTGCATATTGTTACCTTCAAAGAAGTTGCTCAGATTACAAGATATAGGTATGCAAAACTGATCAAACAATAGGAGCACAAACCATTATTTTCAGTGAACTAAAAGAAATTAGTAGTATAATTTTCTCAGCTATCTTGGGCCATGACCAAGTTATCAATAGCCCCTGTAATAGGATATTGACAAAAGTTGAAGAAATTTATTTTAAGGCACTTCTCATTGCTTCATGCAAATGAAGAGATTTTGTGTCTTCAGAAAGCCATTGCCTTAGTGTGTGCTCGTTCTCAACAGCTATAAGAAGACGACACTTTGAGCGAATCTTTAGCACTGTTACTTTCAGTTGTCACCGAAGCATAACATCTGAAATCAATAGCTTTACTCCAAAAAACTCTTCCAATAGATTTTTTCATTTTGTCACTTTGCCGGTCAGTAAGCTGGTGAGTCAAATTTATTTTAGGAAATGTGCTTTTTTAATCATGAAAAGAATAATATTGGCCAGAATATGTATATTAGACTCATCATCATGAGTTCGATCATTTTGCAATTTGATTTGCTAACGTAAGTAGCTTCTATAGTACCATCTAGCCTTCTAGTAAAAATGTCGAGATGATAAAATTTTTCCCACTCTAACTGCTTTGTCTTTATGAAATATTCCTGGATGTGCACTGAACTTGGCAAACATTTTGCATGCAGTATCGTTTAGAAATGGCCTGATATATGTATAAATTAAGCATAGTGTCTTCTTATTTGCAATGAAAAAAGTACGAAGCTGTCTGGTTTTTTTCTTTAATTTTTCTTTTTCTTTTAAAGATAGTAAAATCCAACAAAACAAACCAGAACAAAGACAATCAAAACAAAGCAGCAAAATTGGTACAGAACTTCAAAGCAGGTAAGCTGTCTGTTTTTTGTAGAATACTTTCTTCATCCATGATTTTTTGATACAGGCTCTATTTTTCTTCTGAGATAATATGGAAGATGCAGAGAATGAAGGATATGGCGACATCTTTACAACATTAGCAATTTTACATATGTAATCATAACAATATGAGCCAAAAACAATGTCATACAATTTTATGCTTCTTATGCCACAGTTATTCGGTCTATTTTTATTTTAACGTTTGTACCTTATTATATTATATTGTAAAGTAACACAACAAATTCTGGTTTAATAACCAAATACAAAAATATTCCTGCATTCTTAGTGACACTAAATGATTATACTCACATCACACATGCCAGTTGGTTGAAGTATTATGTTTAATTCTCAGGTTATTAATTAGATATGGCTGTAAGATTCTGAAATTAGAGAAGGGTATTTTAAGACAACGACCAGGTTATTTTCAGGTTGAGCATATTTCAAACATTTTTGAACATATTTGCAATTCATGATGTTTATTGTCCTTGTATGAAGTTGATGCGTGCTATATAACCCATCTTCATCCCATGTTTTCACTGCCTCCTTGCTCTGCTCCGTCTTTTGACCCTCTTCCCTTCTGAGAAGGATACGCCTTCCCACTTCCTGCTGTCTGCATTTTGTTCTGATCTCTATTTATAATTTGGGTTTCTCATATAAGAACAACTTGTGATCATCAAGCTGATTTTTTTCACTTAACATTTTGGTCTCAAGGTGCGTTTATTTTCCTTCAGTTGACTCAAGTTTGTCTTTCTTCATGCCAGAGCAGGTTTCCATTGTGTGTAAGCACTGGATTTTCTTTGTCCAGGTATCTGTTGATGGTCATATAGGACTCTTCCAAGATTTAATTCTTTAAAATTGTGCTGCTGTGCATATTATTATTGGTGAGACTGTGCATTGTTTGGCAGCTCAGAGACACACATGTGAAGTTATATTCGGGGCTTTGTTTCCACTGACTGCTTGTGACAGGCACAGGAGTGGGTGTCAGCTATGTACGGAGTGCTTTCTTGCGTAGCATCCCATTGTTTTTTTCTGCCCACTCCATGGTCCGGCATCATGCAAACACACCATAGGGGTACAACGTTCTGACCCTGTGAGACTGCAGTATGGGGGTCCATGTGCTGAACTCCAACAAAGAGCTGGACACCTGTGTATCAGAGCCAGCACACTGCCATTCCTTTCCGTCTTGCAACTCTTACATGGAATTGGCCTAATGAATGGAGGGCAGGGTTATTTTCTCTCTGCAACTTAACTGTAAGTTCATGTTGGGATTTAAAGGAAGGACAGAAGAGTTGGGAACAAGATTTCAAAATGACATAGTGCAAATTGTAGGTTGAACTTCAGCTCATATCCAATATTTGAACTGTTTTTCTTAAGTAGGATTTTCCTTCTCCCATTAGTCTGCAACGTAAAAATAGACATAACCCAGCATATTACTTCACTTTTCCTCTCTCTTGCTAATTGAAAACATACCAAGTTTTTGTTGACTAATTACTGATGTCTTGAAATCTGACTATTCCCTTAGAATTCTTTCAAGTAAATTTTGTTACTCATGCACATATTTCCCTACCTGCAACCTGTGATACAGAAGGATTTCACATGGATGATTCAAAAATGTACATTCTCCTGCACTGATGGTTTCCACTATCTCAGACAATGCTCCCTCACCAAATGGTTGCAATTATTCTCCATTTCAGTAAACTATATTATCTCAAAAAGGATGTGAGGACAATTTCCCCTTTAATAATTACTTGCAGAGAACAAAATACATGAAAACAATAATAGCGTTATTTTTGTGTTACTGTACCTTTGAATATGGCAGTGATTAAAATGATTGCTCTTTTGAAAAATGACATAAGCAGGAGAGAATCTAAGTTTGTTGCAACAAAGAAAAAATCCAATTATACTGCCACAGCCTTGTATAAATTAGTCATTAACAAATCCCTAATATGCCCATGAATAAATTGAAGAATGTGTAATTAACATTTATTGATCATGTACTTTTTGGTATATTTATCAGTTACTAATCAATATTTTTCTTCTGCAACTAGTTTTTGTAACAGTTAAATTGCTTTTGATTAGCTGTCCATACTTTTAATTGCTTTCCTATTAACTTCTTCAACTACACATAAGATTCATTAATTTTTAAATTGTGCAGTCTTTTATATTTTAGCTAACTTTATTTCTCATTATATTTAGATGGCGATTGTTTGTAGTTAAGATATTAATTTAAATCCTGAGAAAAAAACTTCTTCTGAACCTTTCACATTTTCACCAATGTGAGCAATCATTCACATAGGTTTGAAATGCCCTTACTAGGTAGGGCCTGGGATATTACGTTGGTGCAGCCTGAGACTCTATAATGCCCGGTCACCACTTTCTGCTCCACACCTGCTTTGATATGTGCATCAAGCCCTGCACAGTGCATTCCTGCACTTGGAGCTTCTCTCCCCTTCTAGAAGCTTTTCTTAATTTATGTTTAACTTTCTCTCTAGCTCTGCCAGTGCCAATTGAAAAATGTTAAGCTTCTATTTCTATAATTATTTTTTTAATTTTTAATTTTAGTAGTACTTTTTGTACCAAAATGCAGTGTAGAAGTGTCTCCTTAGAAAATCCCCTTGTATTCACAGCCACATTCATAGAGTTAATTTTCAGGGAGTAGCATGCTTTAGGTAAATGCAAGTAAGTAAAGAAGAGTATGACAAATAAGATCATATGCACCAAAATAATCATTGCATTCTGGAAATACATGTTAATCTACAAAATGCTTTGAGGAAATGAGCAGAAAAGGAATATGAAATGTGTGGCTTGACTTGTTTCATTTTTACTGCAGTGGTGATAATCACGTGCTCCACATTGATTTCCTTCCCTTATAAGTCAGAATCCACCAGGAGAGGATTGGCTTGTCTCTTTGAAAAACAGCTAAAGAGTATGGTGCAAAATCTGTATCCCCTCCTAATTCAAAGAGCGATTCTTATGTTCAGAAGAAGCACACCTAACCGCGATAAGGCAGGCTGCACGATTTCCTGTTGTAAGAAAAAACAAGACCATATTAATTATTTTAAAGGAACTAAGAGACAGATGGAGTCATTAAAACTTCAAGAAGTGGCCAAATATTATTAATTCATGCGATATTCGTTATTTCACTACTAATCACACCAGATTCCTTTTGGTATTATTAGATGTGATGAGCGTGTCTCGAAATTTTTCAACGAATCGCCTTAAGAAAAAAATCTGCCCTTGGCATAATAAAGTAACTCAAGCACAAAAATTCCTATCACAGAGCTCGAAATCTGTATCTGTCACTGATTTTTGGAAACAGTTATTAATATCTTTCTCTATGTCTAATTCTACTGCCAGATGTAAAGGAGATAATAGAACTTAACACAGATAGCTCATAATTGGGCCTCATTGTTTCTGCGCTTCTAGTTCCATAAATCTAAAGCTACTCTTTGATTTCAAAAAATAATTGTGTGCCTCGTTGTATCCTATTTATCAGTTTGTGCTGTAAAGATAATGCAAATTAGAATATTTAGAAGTAATCCTTTCGGTTTGACTTCTTTGTAGGTTGCCTAGGAATGGAAGTGAAAGTTACAGAACAATTAGTAGTTAGGATGATATTTTTACTGTATTTGGTATGACTTATAAATTGTGTATTATATGCAAGGCATTGTTTTAGTGATCTGCACGTTTCACTTTATTTCCCAAGAAATCCAAAGATATATATTACAATTCTTCTTTGATATTAAATATTGATAATCAGATAAGCAAATATTTCTATTCACTAATTCTCATACAATTTTGAAATTCTTGAGTCATTGAATTCTGAATGAATAATCATAAAAACATTAGTTGTAACTGATCTTAATCTAATCATTGTCTTTGCAGAGAAATGAAATATGATTTATTCTGATTTAATCTGACATTTTTCTTCAGATGCATTTTATTTCAACCATTGGAATGATTTTTTTTTTTTTGTACTGAACTCATGACCTCACGTTTGCTAGGCAGGTGCTTACCCCACTGAGCTAAATCCCTGGCTCTGGAATGATATTTTGCATTAGAAAAATATCTCAATGCCAGTGTCTAATGCTTTCCCACTGGTAAGAAGCAAACCAGTATCACTTGCAATGGATATTAAGTTGCTATTTTGTCTATTACTGAAAGTTTTTTATTGAGTTTAGGTGTTTGAGAAAAAAAAGATTTCTTTTCTATTTCTATACTCTAAGTCAAATATCTGAACCAGGACAACTTTTACAATGTGCTTGGATTTGCTTTAAGAAATTCTAACTCTAATGATTTATCTAATTTATAAAGTAATACATGTCCCGAGTAAATAAAAAGCAAGGTCCTTGGGGGTTTTCCACGTGACTGAGTTATTGTATTTCCATTATGGGATGAAGATTCTTGCTTCAAGTTTTCAATCCACATACACAGTATCTGAAAGAGTGGAAGGAGAAATGAGAGGAATAAAGATCTCCCTTGCACTGAAACCTAATAACACCAATTCTCATAAACACTGGGTGCCCTAACATGAGCTGAGACAAGTGAAATCAAGTACACAGAAGGAGACAGGGAAGTGGAGGACGGAGGAGGGAAGGGGAAGGGGATCTAAGATAATAAAGAAGCAAGGTGCAATATGTACAGGTAACAACTGCCCGAGAGGATTGCAAATTGCATGAGCTGCAAACACATACTAATAAAATTGAAAAATTATTTAAAAAAACCAAAATATCCAAACCTTTGAAGACTTGAAGGCTGGAGACACAGAGGTACACATGTATGCATCCCTGGTGCTGACCTAAGTGTCCTGGCTGGTATTTGGCAGTCATGCATATGATACTTCTGTGCTTCGAAATATTAAATATAGATATTTGGATATATGTTATCAAGACATGTTTTCATGTTTTGGTTTTGTACTCTTTTTTCATGTTAGACACTCCCTATTCTTTTTGCCTGCAGCTTTTCATACTAGGGAAAAATAAAGATCTAAAATTATTTCCTGCCTTTCCTCCGCTTTCTCCACCTACCTTTCCTCCCCTTTCTTTGTTTTTTGCATTCTTTTTTCCCTTCTCTTTTTAAGCAACATATTCAATGAAACCAGCGACAAGGTTATTGATCAGCACCTAAGGGATGGCCAAGTGGACACAGAGATGCGATAGCCTCGCCCATACTCTAAGAATCATCTTTATGGAAAGCAAAGCAAAGAAAGAGCAGCCAACCTCAAGGGTTATTTGAAACGGGATAGCTGATGTGCTAGGTACTTTCAAGTTTTTCCTCCGCCACTCATTCCTCATCTCATCTTTCACCTCTGGCACCAAATGTCATATCAATCACAGGATAAAAATGGCTACTGCAGTAAGCAGCTTGCATGGAGCATGAGCCAAGTACCAAGCCCTGTTCTAAATGCTCATGTCACTGAGTCTCCCTCTACATATACATATACATATACATATACATATACATATACATATACACAAGTTCCCGAGCATATATATATATATATATACATATATATGCTCGGGACCTTGTGAGACAGTGCATCATACAAGTTGGTTTAAGGAAACTAATTTCTTTGGATCCAATTCCTGCCTTCTGTGACCCAGGCAACCACACAGCATCTTGGTGTATGGGTTTCCTCTTCTACAAAAAAGGAGATTTTTTTTTTACAACAGTTATGAAAGAACCACATAAAATTTGTCAAGTAAAAGTATTCTGAATAGAAGGAATGAAATCACAGTCAATACTCACTGAGTCAAGGTTTGTTTCATGCCCTTTTACTTAGTAATTACAATTTCTATCATATACTGTGGATCAGATCAGGGTCATATGCCCAGAATCAGTCAACAGCATTGAGTTCACTGTGTGTATGAAACAGCTCTGGAAAGATTCATAGTGCTCTTGTTTATTTTTATCTCATCAGAAAATTAACACAAACACTGAGCTGCACTGAACATCATACACGATTAGTCGCCAGTGTCCTCAGAGCTCCAGGTGTTCAACCCTCCCTATCAGAGTCCACAGGGGTCCCTTAGTTCAAGTTTGATATTTTTCCATTTACCTTTGGAGCATGGCAGCCTACCATTTATATGTACATAGTACAGTTTTTTTAAGGATTGTTGGCAATGATTTTAACTCAGCCAACTCACTCATGGCTAAATGGTTGAAAAAGGATTCAGTAAAAGTATGGATATAAAATTAGAATAATAAACATTTCAGGAAAGAAGAATGGGTGAAACCCAGCTTCTACCCATCCTTACCCTGATACACACTCTTCAGCATTTACAATGCTGTGGTACAGGAACCTCCCCATGTACTGCAGCTGGAGTCTTACAACCATTTTTGATGTAGTGAAGAAGGTTGTAAATATAGACATTCTCTTAGTAATGAAATCATTACATTATCCACAGAGACTGTTGCAACAAGAAGACAAAGTCAGCTTGATGATGTCATCAGTGAAGTACACAGCTTTAATGAAGATTTTAAAATGCAGTTGGTTTTCCGTTCCCATGGGGTTTGCATTAGAGGGTTAGCAACCATGGATTGGAAATGTCTGAAAATGCACTTATATTGAGCATTCCATATAGACCTAGTTCTCCTGTCTTTCTTCCTTAAGTATTACCAAGTAACAAGTTTTTCTACACTGTTTAAATTGTATTAGGTGTATAAGTTATCTGGAGATGATTTAAAGTATGCAGAAGAATGCATAGATTATATACAAATATTTTACCATTATATCAAAGGGAATTGAGTATCCAAAGATATTGGTGTCCATGGAAAGGAAGTTAGAGATTCTTGGAATTAATATCCCATGAAAAAACAAAGGATGCATGCATACCAAGAACTTTGTAAACGTTTAATATTGTGAGTAGCATTGACAATGGATTGTCTTGAAGTGCATTGAATCTTCCCAGGCAAAATATTTGAAAGAAGTATCTTTGTTTGAAACATAAATATACTTCTTATTTTCATTATACTTAGTTTTACAAAGAAAAGTATTTAAAATATATGATTTTTAATTCATTGATGATAAGTGATTTTCAGTAGATTATTATAACAATAGACAATGTAAAAAACATGGTAAGTTGTTTTTGCAACATAAAATGGACACTCTGGAAACTTGGAAATAAACTTATGTAATTGAAAATACATTCAAACCAGAAACTTTTTTTTTTTGGTACTGGGAATCAAACTCATGACTTTGCACTTGCCGGGCAGACGCTGTACCACTGAACTATATTCCCAGTCCCAAACTAGATATGTAATAGAATATTATTTTGCTACTTCTCTAATATCTCTAAGATTAAGACTGTTTTTGTTAATCCTCAGAGAATGTTGTTACATCCTTACTTCTTTTTTCTTTCCCTCTTACTCCAAATGTGATTTAGGAGTGCAGAGAACTCTGTAGAAAATTTCTGCATTCTTCATCATTTGTTCTTTATTTGGAAATAGGTTTGAAAATTACTTGCTAGAGTGAATTTTCTCAGAGATACTATTTATTGGTAATTATGGCTGTCCTACAACTTTTTCTTTAAATTTTCTTTTACTGTTCAGTCTGATTCCTTTTGTACTTAATGTTTTTCTGTGGTATTACATTTACTTTAACTTTTATACATCACATCCCACAAAATATTCTACTCAAAATGACCTGTTTCAAAAAATTCAAAATTTGAGATTTTTTCTGATGCTTCGGAAGTAATATTTGATTTCTTTCATAATTAAAAAAACTCATAGATTTTCATGACTGTAAATATCAGGTAACCAAGTTACTTATTTTTGATGAAAAAAAAATCTCCCTAGAGATATACTGTTCTTTTTTTCCTTCTTTATTATCTCATATATTTAATCACAATATTTTTTGCTAAGCAGACACCCTGGAGAGATTTTCAGTGCATAACCACTGAGCTTTACATGGGGCTCTCTCAAAATGCATTGCAATCTAATTTCCCCACAGTTGTACCTTCCATGTATCTAAGATACATTTATTCCTGGAAAAGTGGAAGAAACTTTTCTTCAACTGATGGAGTTAATGAGGAAGAGTTTTAATATGCACAGTGAGCTTTTTTCTATATTTAAATAATTTGTTTTCCAGAAATTCTGAACCATTTCCTACTCTACACACGATGCCTGGCCCTTTCAGGAGTCATATGCAGTGCTAAGTTTATCTTTATTCTGTCCCGGGCCTGTGCTTAGAATGCGGGAGAGCGTATCACTTGTCCACAAAACAGTCCTTGCCCAAGTCTATACCTGCACACTGTCAAGTGCTAAAATGCGACCTTGTGAATTCCTGGCTTTTGTCCTACTAATGTAGCTACCCTGCATGAGTGGGGGATTGTAACATGGAGGGAAATAAGGCAGGAAGAGAGAAGAGTTAACTGGACCAAGTTCCGTCCTCCTGCAGGCTGGGCCAGTGATATTTGGTGAGAAGACGTACTGTCTTCTATACTTTCGATCAAGTACACTGAGTTTCAAATCACAGTATGCAAAACATCTCTCATGGCCACGGTTTACTTAAGAAGAGCAAAATATCTGAATAAATACACTAATTATGAAAGATGAGATGTATCAACCAAAGGTAATATGAAAAAGCCAAGCCACACTTTATTCTAAAATCATAAAATTGATAGCTATGTGACAGACTCCTCTAATAAAACATCGGCAATTATTAGAAGCTTTTATCTTCATGTCATGCTTTGGTTTCCCGTGTTTTCTTCTTTTTCTCTTCAAATGTATTCTGGCAAAAATCCCTTGTGCGATCCAGAAGTAAGCACTGCTTCCACATCAGGGGACCAAAACGCAGGCATATACAACTTTAAGAAGGAAGCACCCTTCTGGATCCATGCCATAAATTTTTTAGCAGCTGACACCTCATGTGTCAACAGAATTCCATGAGAAAGGAAAGATAATCCAAGAGAATGTGCAGGGTGCAGACAACAAGAAGTTCTCTCTAAGCGCAGTGCACTGTGGATCCCTCATCTAGAACACGAGCTATTTTAAACGTTCTTTGCGATGTTTGCTACTTCAGTAATTTTACCTCAGACATATGTTCACTATATTAGATTTCAGCCATCAAAACACATTTCATTTAAAAGAGAACAGGGATATAAAACACACCAATTCCTGATGTACTGACAGCATATTTACATTAATGAAAAAATATGTAGAAGCTTAAAACTTGTGAGCAGGAACAATTTAAAACACATCACCTGAAACATCTATTTTATGCTTGCATATTACCAGGGTTTTATATTCACTTGTAGAAGAAATTAATATGGAAGATAGGTGGTATAAATAATGTAATCCTGGTTTATTTAATTTTATAAAATTACCTAGTGGATAGATGCAGAAAATGTTGAATGATATTTCAAACAATGACAATTAGCTATTTTATATGCATTATACTATATAATATATATTATGTATAATTTTAACATTAATCTCTTTATATATGTGATATCACAAGCAAAACATATTCTTGAATAAGATAGAAACCAGAATTTCCTCAGGAAGTCCTGACTATTAAGAATACATTTATAGTAACTTACATATAGAACCAGTACAATCAGTGAAATGCAAACTTCTATCTCCTACTCTTACTTTTCACCACCAAGTCGTAAAGAAGGGATATATATGTCCCCGGGATTCTACTATGGTCAACCTACATAGGAATATTCTAAAATGTCTCTGGTTTTTAGTTTTAACATAAAATTTAAAAATGCCTTTCCCGATATTTAAAGCAGTATGTTGTCCTGCGGAGAAGGCGGGAAGCACAGTACGGGAAGGAAACTGCGCTGAGCGCTCCTTAGCTCAAAGGGGAAGAAGGTGAGAGGCATTTCCCGCGGGTCCCCTCCTGAGCAATCCGAGGCGGTCACCCCTCGAGCCTTCTGGACCCGATGGGCAGGAGAGCTATTCCTGGTCTCCGAGCTGTGGCAGGCAGGGACACAGAACTGCTGCGGACGGTCCTGAACTCGCCTTCTTATTCCAAAGTCACCGCTAAGGTTTGGGTGACCAACAAATTCGTGATGCGGGTTCTCGCTGTGAGAAGCCCTGGGGGTCACCGGTCTGTCCAAATAGGTCCGCGTGGCTCCAACCCGACTGAGGGAAAATACTCTCACTTTGAAGCTCTCTTTTTAGTGTTTGTTGAGAGAGCTGACCGTTTTAGACATTTTAGAAATACTATTGTATTTTAAATTTTTAATTAAGAAATAAAAAATGGTTCATGTTTGGTGATAAATATGACTCTTTGATAATGAGGACAATCATTATTTTTACTTCATTAAATATTTATCACTTATTTTGAAATGGTTCACTTATTTAATTACACTGTTGCCTTGCATTTCAATTTGATTTGACAATTTGTATAAGTTATACTTTCTTCCAAAATATGACTTGCAAACATTTTTCTAACAGTTCTTTCATTATTTTACTCTTTTTGAGCTTGGAAGACCCAAATCTAGCTTTAAATTTTACTATATTTTCCTCCCTTGCCATATAATTTTTGATTAAGATATTGCAAATAAAATTTCTAAATTTTTTCTTGCATTTTTATGAATTCATTTGAAATTAACATTTTTGATTTATCAAGAATTAACTTTAAAATAAGTAATGATACAGAGTTCATACTTTTTTATTTAACCTCATTAGCCTTTTAAGAAACCAATTCATATTGATAAATTGACCATTTTTTAGTATAATCACCCAAAGTTTATTCAACTCCTTCTAATAATAAATTTAAAATAATTCATCATTTTATTTTCTATCAATTCTTCTTTTGGGAAAACACCAATGTGGTGTGCCACCCAAAAGAACATGAAATTTGAGTAATAATTTTACTTTCTGTTGTCTAATTAATATTTATCTGTTTTTCTGTCCATTAAGTTTTATTAATTATTCCTTAAGTTAATGCCTCATAGCATAAAAATAATACAAAGTATTTCCTTCCTAATATCGACAGAAGTTGATATTACCGCAAGTGTTACTGCTAAGTACTATACTTGTTTTTGAGCTGTGTAGATTCACATGGATGCAGAGCTAAGTAAATAGGTAAAAAAAATGAGTTCGTAGAAAGAAAATTAGTATTACAGTACACAAAATTATTCATTTATTTTAATATACCATTAGAATCCTCTTCTACCCTTTTGATTAATTAAGAAGTTTGTATATGTTGCACAAATGGCATTTGCCTATACTTCCCTATGTTGTCACAGTTCTCTCTTGACTAAGTGGATATTCCACTCACTCCATGAAAATAATTGGAACAGATGCTTATTTTTCTGTAGCATTGGACTTTTTTTGCTAGAAGACATGGCAGGGTCAGTTTGAAATTATATGAGGTTAATATTTTGGTAGTGGTATTTTAAAGATACTTTTCCATTCATCTTATGGCATTTTTGTATCACTTTCATGTTTTAAAATTGGTTATATTTTTCCTTAAAATAGTTTTTCCATTTAGGTCTTCACATTTATCCTACTGGAGCTGAATTTAACAAGTGTTCTTAAGTTTTGTAAAATTCTTTATAAAATATTACCTCTATGTTATGTAGTTAATAGTACTTATTTCATGCTTTATCATTTTTATTTTTATTGATTTTAAGAATGAATGTTACTTTTAAAATGCTACTATGTAATGTATTTATTCATTAACATTATCGTTTATGCTCTTACTTTTCAATGTAGATTTAAATTTTAAGGATGGCTAAACCTTGTATTCTGAACAGCTACTTTGGAGACAGCAATATGCACTATATTAACTACTGTTAATTTCCTATTATTTGGTTTTGAAATTGGGTATAATGTTTATCCTTTTGGTTTTGTCTTTTAAAATAAAATTTAAAGAAATTGATAGCGCTGAGTTTTAGATCTTTTTCTTTTACTTACAGTTAAAGACACCCTATGGACTTCCACATAGTGCCTGCCTCGGTCTCCCGTTCCCTGAACAGAGCTTCCCTGAGTGGCGACAGCTTGGATTCACACAAGCCGTGATTACATATGGGGAACAGCTGCTCTCCTCGGTACCCACCAGCACCGGGGTGTCGCTGATTTTCTCTAGCCTTGTCAGCAGGTGGCCTTCCCAGGTATTCTGGTCGGTTTCAGCCCTTTTCAAAGGGATCTTTACTTTTAATTTGTTGTGAAGTTTTTACTGGATAATTTGTTCACATTTTTTGAATTAGCCTGTTGTTTATTAGCTGCTAAATTTTAGATTTTATTTTTTATATTTGAACAGAATTTCTTATCAGACATGTTTTATCATATGTATTTGTTGTAGTTACCCAATCTGTGATATTTCGTTTTGTTCTTTTAGTAGCATTTTACACAGAAGTTTTTGATTTTACAAAATACAAACTTCCCATTTTCTTTTATTCATCGCGTTTTCTGCATTATATCTCAAATTTATGGAGAAATTCAAAATCACCTCGGTGTTTTCAAACATTATTTTCCAAGTTTTATATTTTTTTACTTTACATTTAGATATAATATTAGTTCTGTATTCTCTTTTGTGGGAGAGATATAAAGTCTGTATTGAGAGACTTTTGTGTTTGGGGGTCCATATGGGTAAACTAGCACCATCAGTCGAATAAATTATAACTTCTCTATTGAATTGACTTCATTACTTTCCATGTACTAGTGGCATTTATTTGTGTAGGGTTCTTGCTGAGCCCTCTTCCATTCAATTGACTCATCTCTCTCTATTTCAACAGTGTGCAGTGGACATTATTGTAGTTTGCAGTTTTGTAAGAAGTCCTGAAGCCAGGTAATGTAAGTCTTCTGTGTTTGTACTTTTCAGTGTTGTGTTTCCTCATTTGGATCAGTTTCGTTGCAATATAAACATTAAGATAAGCTGTCAGTATGTGAAAAATAATAGACCGGAACTTGGGAATTGTTTATAGATCATCTCAGGAGAATGGACTCTTCATGTGTGTGTGTGTGTGTGCGCGCGTGTGTGTGTGTGTGTACTGGTAACTGAACCCAAATCCTTCCTAATGAACTATGTCCCTAATTCTTTTTGTTTTTCCTGTGTTTTGAGACAGTTTCTCAGTGATTCCCTAAAATGTCCAGGATGGAATTGAACTTGTGACCCTCCAGCCTTAACCTTCCAGCATGTTAGGGTAAGGGCCACCTGTATTTGATCTATTAAGAGTATTATTAAGAGTATCTATTAAGAGTACAGAGTCTTCATATCTGTAGAAATAGACTATCTCTTCTGTTATTTATGTCCTTTTTTAATGTCTCAATCAAGAATATTTTGTTTTCATCATATCCATATTCTGTGCAGATTTTTCTTGATTTGTGCATATTTCACTATGAGGAATGTTAATACAAATAGTATTGTGATTTCAGTTTCAAATTTTAATTGCTCAATCATTGCTAACATTGAAGATGGTAATTTCCCTTTTTTAATAACAGGCTTATATTTTGCAACCTTGTTTATTGGTTCCAAGAATATTTTACTTCATTCTTTGGTATCTTTTCCATAGACAATAATTTCAAGATGAACAAAGATAGTTTATTTGTTTAAACCTAATCTGCATGCATCTTACTTATATCTTCTTGACATTCTGCATTAATTAAGGTTTCCAGGTAATGCTGAAGAATAGTTTAAGAGGTTGACCTTATTTCCATTTTAGTGGAAAAGTATCCAGTTTTTCACAATTATGTATGATGTTACCTATTAATGTTTTGAAGACACTCTTTTATTAGGTTGAAGAAGTTCCCAATTATTCCTGGATGTTGAGCTTTTGTGTAGCATACACTTAGATTTTGTCACATGATTTTTCTTTATTGATGAAGTTATATGATTTTTATTCTTAAGTGTGTTGATAAAATGTGCTACTTTCTCTTGCAAGCGTGAGCCATCATCACCCACCTGGAACCTAGCACAATTGACTGTGGTGTATAATTATTTGGGTACATAATTTGCTAATTGTAAACTTTTTATATGTATATCATAAAATATGTTGATCTGCATTTTTCTTTATCTTATTAACCTCATTTGGTTCTGGTACTTGGGGAATGTTGACCTGAAACTTAGAAGTGTGCCATCTGTTTGTATTTGGTGGAGAATACTTACATAAAGGAAACAATCACTTTGCAAAATTTTTTGTAGAATCAACAAGTTACATTCCCAGGGCACTGGCCACTGACTATATATATATATATATATATATATATATAGAGAGAGAGAGAGAGAGAGAGAGAGAGAGATAGACAGACAGATGGAGACAGAGACAGACAGAGACAGAGAATTTATTCTTGAACATATTTTGCATATCTCATTTTTCAAGAAATTGTTCTATTTAACCTATTTATCAAATTTGAAGATAGTTTTTATATTATCCTTTTATTACTCTTTTTTACACTTATAAGACTAGCAATGATAATCCTTATTTCATTTCCAGAATAAATGACCTGTTTCTTCTTTTTCTTTTCTTGTTTGCTTAGCCTGTTTACATGTTGATTATTTCATTGGTCTTTTACACTGAAAAGTCATTTATTTTCACTGATATGCTTATTTCAGGAAGTGCCTGCACTGTATTATTAAGTCATTTTTACTACCCGCAAATTCATATGCTATTATTTGAAAGTAAATATAGATTAGTTGTAAAGGTGTATTGCAAATTGCAGGAACTATAGGGCAGTCACTAAATTTTAGACAATAGTATAATTGAAATGTTTAGATGAGACAAAATAGAATCATAAAATGCTCAGTTAAAATAGAAGGTGAGAAAAAGAGGTAAAAAAGACAAAAAGCAAATATATGCAAACATATGTAGCAGTGACAAATCATAGAATTTAAGACAACTTCAACAGTAATCAATTTTGATGTGAATGATCTACGTATAACAAATGAAAGACACCATCAAAAGAATTAAATTAAAGATAAATTACTAGTGTATTACATCCAAAGGAAACCTATTTTAAATATAAGGTCCTGACAAATAAAGAATCAGCAGGTAGAGAAAACAGCATGTGGGTAGTCATCAAACAAACAAACTGGCTGTTTTGCAGACAAAACAGACTGATTGTAACTTCTTTAAAAAAAAAGTCAAAGTCACATGGTTTTGCATGTGAATAACACTCAGCAGCATGCAAAATTTCACACTCATTTTTCACTCACTAATATAGCAATATTGCTCTGCCGCCTTCTAGTATATATTCGACAAAGCTGTAAATAATTGTGGAAGCCAGTATTGTGTTTCTTCACTTTTAGGTGATTTCATGATTTCTGAAGTTAATTATCTCTGTTGGAATATTCTTTTCTATTTTTCCCTCTGAATATCTGAATTGGGTTTACTTCACGGTTTCCATGTTAGATATTCTATGTTAAATATCATAAATTTTATCTTTGATGACCTTTTTCTCTTACATGAACTTAGTTGCCTACATTTAAGGCACTGTTAATTAGTAGTAAGTTCATTTGATCTTCAAATCCTAGTTGACTATTTATATAGTATACACTTCAATAGTTCCAAAGTCTACAATGATTTATAACTTGCTGTCTCTTTTTATTTTTCTGACCATTTATTTCATGGCCATTTGCTTCAAAAGCATTCATTAAAATACTGCCTTTCTTTTCTGGGATTTATTTTTCTTTTCTTTTCCAAATTCTTCCAACCTTATAATTTTCTTTATACTTACTTTATTTTTTCTTACTTCTTATGAATTTCATGGACATTTCATAATTAATTGTAGTGGGTTTAATTTGCTGCCTCCAAGCTCCTACCTAAAGGAAACCTCATAATATAACCTTTTTTAGGAAATAGGACCTCTACAAAAGGTGAGTCGTTAAGATGAAGTCCTATCTCATTAGCTAGGCAGACCCAGTGTTCCTGTGAGCAAAGGGAAGCCATGCAGAGATGTGCTGACAGGAAGATCAGATGATGATGAGGTAGATGCTGGAATGATGTAGTAACAAACCAGGGTTACTGGGAACAACTGGATGTTAAGGAAATGGATGTTCCAGGGAAATGTGCCTGAGACAGAATTCTTCTTTCAAATTTTGGTCTTCCAAATTGGGAGTGAATAAATTCCTCTGACGGGTAGCCACTAGTTCTGGTGATATGTTGCTGTAGACACAGGGAAGCCAAGACATGCCCCCTGATGCTGTTGTAGTTTCTTTATTCTTGTGTTACATTTACCACGTCTTCCATTCTCTTATTAATATCATGCATTTTACAATTCTGTTTTCCTGGCCTCTTTATTCTTTCTTTTTTTATTTACTAGATTAAAATGTAACCTGATTTCTTTTCCATTTAATCATCATTCAATGAGTTAAAACGTTGTATGTTTAAGAATGTTTACCGTTCAATGCAATTATCCTTCATTTGGCTATAAATTTCACTCAATGTTACTTATAACTTAGACACTTTCTTTTATCTATAGAATCCATGTCTTCTTCACACTGAGTTTAACTTAGTTCATGAACTCTTTATGTTCTCCTTACCATGCGGGAGCTACACACTTTACCACAAAAGGGCAGTGTAGGAGCCAGGCTGTGCTGCAGCTGCTATTGAGTTCAAGCTCACTGGCACAGGCCCGGGAAGAGTTTGGGACCATTGATACCCACAGCTGGGTGCCCAATCAGCCCCCTAGGACACTGGACTAGGCTCCAGAGTTTCCATGTGCTTGAGTGACCTTCATTGAACCAGGGGAGCCAGGCCTGCTGCAAGGAAAGCCAGGCTCGCACTGCCACAAGGTGAGTTCTAGCTTGCTGGCGCTGGCCCAGGAAGAGTTAGGGACCATTGTTTCCAGTGGTTGGGTGACCACCCATCCCCCAAGGACACTGGACTAGATACCAGAGGATCTGCGGGATTGAGTGGACCAAGTCCAGCAACCTTCATCCAACCAGAGGAGCCAGGCCTGCTGTAGAAGGGCAGCCAAGTCTGTGTGAGTCCCAGGAGCAGAGGGCACAGGAGGTGATTTCCAACACATCCAGGGAAAGCTTTGGAACGTTGCTGGAAACAAAGAAATGTAGGAAAATGACAAAACAAAAGACCAAAATGCAATCTCAAATCTCCAACCCATCCCAAGAAAGCCTAGAAGCCATGTACATAGAAGAAAATACTAGTCATACACCTGAAATGCCTGAAATTATATCCACTGAAATAAAGAAGGAAGTACTGGAAGCTATGAAGGAACTCAAATCAGAAATAATCTCCCAGGTAAAAGAAGAAATGATAAAAGTAGTGAAAGAAATACTGAATGCATTTAAAGAAAACACGGCTAAATATTACAGGAAGAAAGCAAAAAAGATAGAATCCCTGAATGAACAATATAAGAAACAAACAGAATATATGAAGCAGATTCAAAGACATATACAGGAAATCAAAAATCCTACTGAAAGTTGCCAAAACCACCTCAATGAAAGTGAAGATAGAATCTCAATCTTGAAGATAAGATTGCAGCTGGTGAAAAGAAAAGGAAAGATCTTCTAAAAATAACAAGGAATCGGGAAATAACAATTCAACAGCTGCAAGATGATGCAAAGAAAAACAACATAAGATTAATAGGGATAAATGAAAAAGAGGGGGACAACACAAATGATATCAAGAGGCTATATACAGAAGTAATAGCAAAACACTTCCCAAACATGAGAATGGAAACTGATCTACAGATTAGTGAAGCATATAGAACTCCAAATAGCTATAACCAAAACAAAACTACACCCAGACATACAATAATCACCATCATAGAAATCCAACATAAGAACAGAATATTAAAAGCTGTTAGAGAGAAAAGACAGATCACCTATCAAGGAAAACCTATCAGAATCATAGCAGATTTCTCAACACAAGCAATGAAGTCAAAAACATGGAATGAAGTGTTTCAGATCCTAAAGGAAAATGGCTTCCAACCCAGACTGACATACCCTGCAAAACTGTCCTTCAAAATGGATTGAGAAATAAGATACTTCCCTGACAAAGAACAGCTGAAGAACTTCATGATCACCAAACCAATCCTACAAAGAATACTGAAAGATATTCTAGATACACATAGGAAAAAAACCTAAGCAAGACAGACAATTAAACAGAATCAAAACCTAAAGATTCAACAGTAGAAAGACAACATGTCAACAATAAACCAATATATGACAATTATAATGTAAATGGCCTCAATTCACCAATTAAAAGAAACAGACTGGAATAATGGATCAAGAAACAACATCCAACCATATGCTGTCTACAAGAAACCCATCTAACCCAAAAGGAAATTCATAGATTGAAAGCCAAAGGATGGAAAACAATACTCCATGCAAGAGGAGCTCAAAAAAAAAAAAAAGTGGGGGAAGCTATTCTGTTTGCAGACCATGTGAACTTCAAAAAGAAGAATGATCCAAAGAGATAAAGAAGGTCACTACATACTAATTAGGGGAAAACTTCAAAAGGAAGAGGTAACAATCTTAAATATATATGCACCAAATTCCAAAGCATGCAGCTACACAAAGCAAGTATTAACAGAAATGAAAAATCAAATAGGCAATAATACAATAATAACAGGAGAACTTAACATGCCATTGATACAAAAAGACAGAAAAACAGCAAAGAAATAACAGAACTGAATCACACCTGTGAACAAATGGACTTGATAGATGTATATAATGTTTCATCCAACAACATCAGAATATAAATTCTTCTCAGCAGTGCATGGGACATTCTCTAAAATAGAACATATACTAGCCCACAGAACATATTTAGGCAAACGCAAAAGAACTGAAATTATTCCATGCATGTTATCAGATCTCAGCACCATAAAACTAGAAATTAATGATAAAAATCACCGCAAAAACCACACAAACACATGGAAATAGAATAATACACTCTTGAGCAATCAGTGGGTTACAAAGGAAATTAAAGAAGAAATTAAACAACATCTACAAGCAGACAAAAATACAAATACAACTTACCGGAACCTTTGGGCTGCAATGAAAGCAGTCCTCAGAAGAAAATTTACTGCACTGAGTTCCCACATTAGGAAAACAGAACGAACACAAATAAACAACATGATACTACACCTCAAACAGCTAGAAAAAGAAGAGCAACTCAAACCCAAAGCCAAAAGAAGGTAGGAATCTTCATAAAGATTAGAGCAGAAATTAATGCAATAGAGTCTAAGAAACAATACAAAGAATCAATGAATCAAAGAGTTGGATCTTTAAAGGAATAAATAAAATTGATAAGCCCCTAGCCAACCTTATTTTAAAAAAGGAAAGAAAAGACTCAGATTCATGCAATATGGAATGAAAAAGGTAAAATCATGCCCAAACTCTGTGGAAATAAAGAAGATCATCAACACCTATTTCAAAAAACTCTACTCTCATAGGTTCAATAACACAGAAGAAATGAACAGATTCCTAGAAACATATCAACCACCAAAGCTGGATCAAGAAGATGTAAAACTGCTTAATAACCCAATTTCTATTAATGAAATTGAAAATGTAATTAAATCCCTACCAACAAAGAAGAGCCCAGGCCCAGATGGATTCACTGCAGAATTCTACGAGAAATACAAAGAAGACTTAATGCCAACACTCCTCAAACTCTTCAGTAAAATTGAAAGGGAAGAAATTCTCTGTAAGTCATTCATGGAAGCAAATATTACTCTACTACCAAAACTTGAGAAAGACCCAACTGAAAAAGAGAACTACAGACCAATCTCCCTAATGAACACAAATTCAAAAATTCTCAATAAAATATTGGCAAACAGAATGCAGCAAATCATCAAGAAGCTTATATACCATGACCAAGTAGGATTCATCCCAGGAATGCAGGGATGGTTCAACATATGTAAACCAATAAATGTAATCTACCATATCAATAGAGCCAAAAGTAAGAATCACATGATCATTTCTATAGATGTAGAAAAAGCTTTTGATAAGATCCAACACTCATTCATGATAATAACCTTACAGAGAATTGGAATATATGGTCTTTACCTTAATATGATAAAGGCCATCTATGACAAACCAAAAGCCAGCATCATATTAAATGACCAAAAACTGAAAGCCTTTACCTTGAAATCAGGCACAAGACAAGGATGTCTCTTATCACCACTCCTATTCAGTATTGTACTGGAAATACTAGCCAGAGCAATTAGAAAAGAGAGAGAAATAAAAGAAGTAAAGATAGAAAAAGAGGATGTTAAATTATCATTATTTGCAGATGACATGATACTCTCTATAGAAGACCCCCAAAACTCTGTTAAAAGACTTAGATATAATAAATAAATTGAGCTATGTAGCTGGATGCAAAGTAAATAATCAAAAATCTATAGCATTCTTATACTCTAACAACAAAATTACTGAGAGAGAAATAAGAGAAGCCACACCCTTCACACAAGCATCCAAAAAGTCAAATAATAAGAATTAATCCAACAAAAGAAGTAAAAGAGTTGTACAGGGAAAATTATAATACCCTGAAAAAGAAATTGAAGAGGACCTTAGAAAATGGGAAGACATCTCTTATTCATGGACAGTAAGAATAAATATTGTGAAAATGTCCATTCTCCAAAAATTGTTACACAGATTCAATGCAATTCCAATGAAAATACCACTAACATACCTCATAGATCTAGAGAAATCACTCCTAAAATTCATCTGGAACCAGAAGAGACCTAGAATAGCAAAGGCAATTCTAAGCAGCAAAGGCAAGGCAGGAGGCATCACAACCCCTGACTTGAAGTTATACTACAAAGCTACCGTAATAAAATCAACATGGTATTGGAATAAAAACAGACCTGAAGATCAATGGAATAGACTACAAAATACAACTGTGAACACACTCAGCCACCTTATCTTTGAAAAAGGGGCCAAACATGTTCACTGAAAGAATGATAGTCTCTTTAATAAATGGTGCTGGAAAAACTGGCTCTCCATATGCCAAAAACTAAAACTAGACCCATGCCTGTCACCATGTACTAAATGAAAATCTAAATGGATCAAAGATCTAAATATTAAAACAGAAACACTAAATCTGTTGGAAGACAAATAGGTAAAAAATCTTGAAGACGTAGGGATAGGTAGAGAATTCATGAACAAGAACCAAACTGCATGGGAAATACTTCCCAGAATCAATAACTAGGATCACGTCTTATTAAAGAGTTTCTGCATGTGTGAAGAAATCTCCAGTAGAGTGAAAAGAAAACCCACAAACTTGGAAAAATCTTAGTGAACTGTCCCTCTGACAAAGGACTTCTGTCTGGAATATATAAAGAATTAAAAAAAATCAGACCCCTGAAATTCAAAGACCGAATCCAAAAATAAGTATCTGAGATGAACACACAGTTCTCAGATGAAGAAATACAAATGGCAAATAAATACATGAAAAAATGTTCATCATCATTGGTCATTAGAGAAATGCAAATTAAAACCACACTGAGATTCCATCTCACTCCAGAAAGAATGGCCAGGATAAAGACAACTACCAACAACAAATGCTGGAGAGGCTGTGGGGAAAAAGGAACTCTTCTGCACTGTTGGTGGGACTGCAGACTGGTGCAACCACTGTGGAGGTCAGTCTGGAGATTCCTCAAAAAGCTGGTATTGGAAGTCCCATTTGACCCAGCTATTCCACTCCTAGGCATATTCCCAGAAGAACTGAAAACATCATTCCACAGTGATATGTGTGCACCCATGTTTGTAGCAGCACAATTTATAGTAGCCAGATCTTGGAAACAACCATCAACTGAGGAATGATTAAAAAAATTGTGGTAGTTTTATACAATGGAGTACTACTCAGCTATAAAGAATGATCACATTGAGATATTTATAAATAAATAGATGCAACTTGAGACCATGCTTATAAGCAAAATAAATCAAACTCGCAAGTATAAATACTTTATAGTCTCCCTAGTGTAAGGAATGCTAAGAATACATAAGATTTTATGGTAATCATGGTTCACCATTATATTTCTTTGAAGACTTATGTTTTCATTCAATGGTTGGAATGGTTTTATTTTGTTTTGTTTGATCTTATTATGTGTGATGGTATGAATAGTTACTTTGAAGAAAACAAGACGTTATGGCAGCTGTTGCTGATTTAATATCATCTTGCTCTGAAGTCCTACCATGCTTTTGTTCTTCTGTTTGCATTGGTTCTATCATGTTGTGTCTTATTGGATTTTAATATGTATGATGTATAAACAAATTTTTATGGAAAATGAGATATTATGGTAGCCATTGTTCATCTTCTGTTACTTGGTTCAGAATGCCTTGTTATACTTTCATTCTCTTAAATGGTTTTATTCTATTTTGTTATTTTTTATATTATTGTGTGTGAAGCTAAGCTCAACTATTTCAAAGAAAGAGACATTATGGTATCTACTGTTAATATCCAGCTGTCTTGTTGTGAAGTGCTGTGTTGCTTATGTTGTTCTGTTCTGATCTGCTTTGATTTGTCCTCTTTTGTTTTATTCTCTTTAAAATAAAAAATAGAAAGAAATTTAAAAGCGAAGTGTTTTGTGTGTATTACACAATAAATACAACAGAACATCATGTACTTTTCTCCTCTGTAATTTTAATTATTTATTTACTTCCAAAATATGCCTTTTGTTTCCCTTCTACTTTCAATTAGGCATAACCACTTATAGGGACCAGTGAATTATGTTTATAAAACTGTCATTTCTCTTAAGCCTTAGTAAATCCATCATGATACAGATATTTAACCATCGTTTGGTATCTCATGAAGACCACATGATTGTGTTAATTTTTTAAATTTGCGTGGTACTCTTCCTTCTATCATTAGTTCTGTTTAGACTTTCTGTTAAGACGTCCAAATTTTAACATTCACAGGTCATCTATATCTATCTATATTTTCCACTAAATCTATCAATTATCCCTCTTTCTTGTATACAAATAGGCAAATGCAGAGTGTTATGCAAGATAAATAAATTTATCATTGTCATGAAAATAATGGGGCCAGGAATATAGCTCAGTGGTACAGCACCTGCCTAGAAAGCATGAGGTTATGTCTTCAATCCTCAGTACCAAGAGAGAGAGAGAGAGAAAGGGAGAGAGACAGAGAGAGAGAGAGACAGAGACAGACAGACAGACAGAGAGAATTATGGACCAGGTAGTGCATAAGTACATGAGCAACAATTACCAATTGTTTCTGTCCGTGCAGTACAAAATGGCAAACCTGTGGCAGTTCAGAAATTGCAGCAAGCATAATGTGTTCCCAAGCAGCAGTGTTATCTTCTTACTGTAAGTCAGTGGTCCACTCTTTCTTGGTTTTCTCCATTAACTTAGAGCAAACCCCATGCCTTAAAGAAGTAAGACAGCCTCTGCACTTCTCAGACTCAGTGACTCCTTTCTGCCTCATGAAAAGACATGCTATCGTGGAAGCTTAATGATATGAGGCAGTGGATAAAATATGTCTTTGCAGCCCTCCAGGTGTGACAAAGGAGCCCACAGATTGGCAGCACCTGCCTGATCCAGAGTGGAGCCACTCTGCTTGGCAGGAGACCCATTCATAAGGCAGAGGCTCAACCATTACCCACAAAGTCTTAGAAACCATCACTGGTCATTACACTGTGCAAAAATGTCCAGCAGTGGGTGACAGTACAGAGCACTCTACCCTGTGAAACATGGGAACTTTTTGTAAGAATGATAATTCCGGCTTCCATACCCCTCTCTTTGCAATAGGAAAACGAATATAATTTTGCAGAAATTTACTAACTCAGTTGTGGTAAGTACACAATCTTGGTTTGCACACCAGTTTCACGGAATGTCTTCTTTGGGTATAAGAACTTTACTCCCTTTTCCCGTATCCACCATACGTTGTTAAGGGGACTGCCAAACAGTACCTTACTCTCTGATGTATTAATAGATACACAACCCGATAATAATTGTTCATGTTTCAGTTTCCTTGCCAACAAAAATTAGACAAAATAGTACGCAGGTAATGTAAGGAGGTAATATAATCAGGAAATTAGAATACTTTCCTGATATTTTAAAACCAGATTCAGGAAAGTATTTTT
The DNA here is from genome assembly GCA_004027455.1 of Hydrochoerus hydrochaeris. Taxonomy (NCBI): domain Eukaryota; kingdom Metazoa; phylum Chordata; class Mammalia; order Rodentia; family Hydrochaeridae; genus Hydrochoerus; species Hydrochoerus hydrochaeris. The sequence goes on from PVLA01008087.1 coordinate 89,516, forward strand.
TATCTTTGAATTGTTAACATATCTTACCAGTATTGCTTGCTCCTTCAGTGCTTAAAGAAGAATAAGATGAAAGAGTGTCCTAAAGAATTGGTTTCATGATTGATGCAATGTACCATGATGATGGATTTAAAAACATAGGAGTTTTTGGTGCAAGCCTTGCCAGAAACACATCTCTAGGTGTTAGAATTGAGAAGGTTTGGATTTTCAATTTCACTTTCTGAGGGAATTCAACATAACTAAGATCTAGATTATATTCCCTTAAAAGTGACTGCAAAATTTTGGCCTCCAGGACTTTAAAATAATGTTATTGCATTTTACATCACCATTTACTTCGCAAATGTGTCATAGCTCCATAGGAAACTAATACTATATACTTTTACATTCAAAGCAAGATTATGCTAAATTTCAATGAATACTTTCTCATCACTTTCTCTGCTTTAGAAATATTTTATTGTTTAATGGCATCAACTTTTCTATTCTTTGCTCAAAACTGTTAGAATTTGGTTGGCAGAAAAAGGCTAAATTTGAAATTTTAGGTCAGTGGAAATTCTCTCAATGTACTGTATGAATACTACAATCATTCACCTCTGTGGGATCTGAGTCCAATTTCCCCTTATTAGATAGAATATTAACCTCTTGCAAAATTCCAGCTGTAAAATGAAGCAGGTCAGCATTACTCACCAGAATTCTGAAGAGTAATCACTTGCATTAAATTACACTCACATGTTGGAGTGAAGAAAGTAAAATGATTCCTTATGAGTTTGTATGTATAAATTCTGAAGCACAATTTTATGGAGCAGAAACAGATGAAGAGGTCAGGTAGTTATAAGCTAATGAGAAATAAATTGCTATAATCAGCGACCTAACATTGCCTGAAGGATTTCTTTCTACAGTAATGGATTCAGCTGGCAAAGGGTCTTAATGTTGCTGTTTGGAACTCTTGTTTGGCATTTGTAATGTTATTCTATAGCTTGATTACATCATGGACCAAGTGGATCCATTACAGAGCATTTGCCTGAAGTGATTTGATTTTAATGTCTCCTAAGTATCTAGTTGTATGGAACCACAAGAAAAACTGACACACTCTTTATCCACGGAGTGACTCTTCATTCACTTTAAGTCCATCTTTGCTCTGGTTTCTTGAGAAACATCCCATCATATAATTTTTATTTATTAGAAAAGTTTTTAACTTATAGGTCTCTTAAATGGAACTCTACTGAAAATCATTTATTAGTGATTTATTTCAAAATTTAAACTGTGTTACGTTGCTTACATATGTACTTTTTGTATACTTTCTTCATCTCTTGAAAACCATTCCTTTGAGGCTATAAGTAGTGAAAACTAATATTTTCTCTTCTTTTTTTTGCACCAGGGATGGAACTGGTAACCTCACACTTGCCAGTCAGGTGATTATGCTACTGAGCTAAATCTCCAGCCCCAATATTTTCTTTATAAATCAAAATTAAAATTCAAACAAACTATAAATGAATAGATAAAATATCTAGAAGGAGTGACAAGGCACTGTAATTGTGACTAGTTCTATTAACACCATATTTTCTCACTGTTGCTGTTATGAGGAATATAAAATGACTACATCTATCCAGTGAAGTGAATTTTTGGTGTGATCTGTGGAATGTTATCCTGTCAATACCAGGAATGGCACTAGGTAAAGCTCGAGATAGCAATTGCCCTATCAGCCTTGGAATGGTAAAGAGACTGAGTAGAATCTTGGGTTTACCTGCACGCAGGCAGTAGCCAGACTGATAAGACAACTCTCACTTATGCCAGTGACCCTCTAATCCTTTCTTACCACTCACTGGGTATGGTTGGAAATGCGGTATTGTGATAAGAATGCACTGCATAAAAAGAACTTACCATGAAACTCTGAGAAAAAAAATCACAGAGTGCTGTATAAAACACATGAACACACATCCTCTTTCTTTAAAAATAGAGAGCAACACTACTAACATTAGTTAATTCTACTGATGTCATAAGATTTCTGCACATAGCTTTTAAAAAACTCTATAAGGAAGCATTTCAAAGTCATTTGGAATGATGAGGAAAAATACTAGATTGGCAACAGAAAATAAACACAGAGTCCATTATTTGGGGGAAAATCTCCTCCATTTTTATTTCAAAAAATGATGAAGGGACACATTTGTAAGATTAAAGAATTTGAAATTAGGAAGAAAATGTTATCATTTCTTGTATGGTCAATAATGTGTAACATGCATATATGATCCATAAAGAGGATTTTAACATACAAAACACACATAGCTTGACCAAAGTTTATTCTTTTGCTTTAAATAATATGTTAACAAAATACTTAGGTTGTTAGGTGATAAAAGCTAATTAAAAATGTTCTGACCAAGTACAAAACAAAAATATTTCTCAAAATTCACTTATTCTCCATGCTAAAAAGGCAAAACAAAATTTATGACTCTTTGATCAAACAATTATTTCTTGGGGGTATTTTACTTTCTTTTTGGTCATTAGGAATTTAGTTAAAATTAGTCACTGTTCAGCTGGAATTCAGCAGGAGGTCAATCAACTCAAACAATAATTAAAAACTCCTATTGAAACCTTGTAGTTTGTATCATGTGCCAACTTTCTAATAAATAAATTCCATGATTCTCTATTGAGCAACCTCAGTGATATCTCATCTTCACAAACCAGAAGACAATCCAGCATATTTCCTAATTTCTGCCCATGTTTCACTATCATATCTCCATTTCAGAAAGAAAAAAGTGGAGTTTGATTAGCCCAAGCTGAGAATGAAACATTAACTTCATGGTAATCGCTAAGTAAAAATCTGTAATACATAAATCATAAATGGTAAGTAAAGCAAACAAAACATGATGCTAGATTAATTTACTTAAAAATTGTGGAAAGGAGAGAAAGAGGGAGAGATACAGAGGAAGAGAGAGTAAGAGAGAGAGAGCTCAAATAAAATCTGAAAATAAGTTTCATAATGACTGGAGCAAGATCATACCTGTCAACAATTACCTTCAATGTAATGATTTTAAATCTCGAATTAAAATATGTGGAACAATGGAGTGGTTTAAAGCATGACTCAACTGTCTGTTGCTTGCAAGAAATCCACTTCCTTGCTAAGGCCACACTTAGGCAAAAAATAAATGAATGCAATATGATGTAAAAATCAAAACCAAATTAGGAAACAGTTGTCATTCCAACATTAGATAAAGCAGATTTTTCAAGCAGGAAAAAAGGTAATAATTACATATTTACAAAAAATTTAACTCAGAAAGAATTAAATAAACCTCAGATGTTGGTAGTTAGTGTTTTGGAGTACACAAATAAAGAAATAAATAAACCATACAGTACTAGACCTACCGGGAGTCTTCCAGCCCAGCACTGGCTTCAGGCCTTAAAACACTGAAAGTATGTCAAGTATGTTTTCTAAACTCAACATAAGAAAACTAGAAATCAATAACAAAAAAATTTTTGGGAAGCATATGAATACATAGATATTAATCAAGTAACCCTTGAACAACAAACAGATCAAAGAAGAAATCAAGAAGGAACTAAAACCTTCTGGAAATAGATGGAAATAGAGACACAATATACAAAACCTTTAGTGGCACAGCAAAAGCATCATTAAGAGAAAAGCTTGCAGGAATATATGTCTACATCTAAAAGATCAGCAGGTCCAAGGTAAACACACTATGATTTCATCTCAAGGAGTTAGAAATACAAGATTAAACTAACTTCAGAGTTGGTGAAGTGAAGAACTAATTATGATTCAAGCAGATATAAATAAAATGCTGCCTAAAAATGAATTAAAAGTTCCAGGAAAGAAAGAGGTAGAAAGAAAGAAGAAAGAAAGAAAGAAAGAAAGAAAGAAAGAAAGAAAGAAAGAAAGAAAGAAAGAAAGAAAGAAAGAAAGAAAGTGCCGGAGTCCAGCTGCGGCAGGGCTAGGGTTTCCCAAAGGTCAGGGAGTCGGCGATTGAGAGACAGAATACACTGCACACCAGTCTGTGAGTGAATCTGAATCTGCTTTATTTTTTAGAAGCTGGAATATATATTTGCTAACCTTTGGCAGCCACCCCCAGCCCCAAGCAGGAAGCGCCCCAGGCTTAGGGCCTGGCAGGGATAATCCTAAACAATAGGTTTTAACCTCAACCCCAAGCAGGAATCGCCCCAGGTTCAGGGCAATAGGTATCAATTAACATTTTAATCTTGACATTGAGTCAGCCCGGGAAATGCAAGCCGAAGCCGATGTAGTCCGCAGGAGGAAGAGATGTGTGAGATTATTAGGCCACTCCCTACATTGCTTTCCTTATCATTTATGGGAGTGGCTGTCCCTGCGAGGACAGCGCCTGTCTTAGGTCAAGGACTCTTCACATGTACCCAACCAGGCCTTACCCGTCATGGGCCTGCAGGACAGCAATTGGTCCTGTGCCTGTCTTAGGCGGCCGGTGGCGTAACATATGGGTCCTAGTTGCCCGTCTCTGGCTGCCTGT
>PVLA01008088.1:0-50404 GCA_004027455.1 Hydrochoerus hydrochaeris
GAAACAACCAAGATGCCCATCAACTGCAGAGTGGATGAAAAAGATGTGGCATTTTTATACAATGGAATATTACTCAGCTATAAAGAAGGATGATCTTGAGGCCTTCATAGGTAAATGGAGACAACTTGAGACTATCCTCATTTGTGAAATAAATAAGAATCATGTTTATAAATATCACATTGTGTCTCTAATGTAAAAAGTAAATAAGAACTATGAGTGTAATAAAACCAAAATGTGTAATTGCTATTGTAAAAAAGAGAGGAAAAGAAAGCGCTCTAAGGGATATCCTGCATGTATGTTTGAGTGTGTAAAATAGATGACCATATTGCTGAATCTTCGTTGGATCTTTGAGCAGAACAGTTTGTAGCCTGACTGTTTGAATATTTACTATGTATCCTTTAACTTTGTAACTTGAACAACTACATCCAGGATGACATTATATAATTTATAAACTATTGATTTCTTGGTGGGGCTTTTTCACATTTTCCTTTTTTTTTTCTTTCTTTCTTTTAGAATTCTGTATTGTTGCTACCCTTTTTTTTCTTTTTTTCTTCTCTTTAAATAGAATTTTTAAAATGTATAATTACTATTGTAAAAAAAGAGGAAATAGGAAGCACTCTAAAAGATATAGCTGCATGTATGTAATAGCTGTGTGGGATTGATAACCATATTTATAGGTTCTTGTTGGATGGTTGAACACATCTGTTTTCCCTCTCACTGCTTGAGTGTCCACTTTGTGTGCTTTAATTTTGTAACTTGAAAAACTATTTCTAAAAGAACAATATGTAATTTATCAACTAGTGATTTCTTACTGTTTATCTTCTTTTCTTGAAATTCTGTAATATTTCTATCCTTTTTCTGTTTTTTTCTCTTTAAATTAAAAAAAATGAAAAAAATTAATGGAGAGACAAGATAATTCCACAACAAAGAGGAACTGGGGCAGTTAGTGACTACCAACCCAACCCTGCAAAGTATACTGAAGGACATTCTAGAGAGAGGGAAGTAAATCACCAAGAATCCAGAAACAATGGCAGAAAAGCCTCAATGAAAGGGGCAGACAGTGAAATGAAGGAGAAAAGTAAACAACAAGGACAGAAAAATAGCATAGCAGAGATGAGGCAGAGAAGATTGGCTATATCGCTGTTTTGTCTTGACTGTTTCTATTCAAATCTGGTATGCTTGATAGTATCAAGTCTGGGAGTAGAGGCAACTACTCTGAAGATGACAAGGTTCAATAGGATACCCATCTTGTTTGATTATTAACTGCCTTTGAAGTCCTATAATGTCTCCAATGTTTGGTTTTTATCAATAGTGCTTTGTACTGCTATGTGTAAGTATACTATGCCTGATGATATAGACAATTTTATTGAAAACAACAAGAGACATCATCGTATCTATCATAGATCACCTAGTATTGTGGTTTTATATGTTCTTTCCATTTCGTGTTTCTCTAGGAATTTGTATTGTTGACTTGTTTTGATTTGTTTTTCCCTTTACTACAGAAAGGCTAGGTATATATGAAGAGACTTATACATGTGTGGAACTTCTAAACAGTTTACGAGAATTGATTATAGTTATTGTAAAAAAAAAGAGAGGAAAAGAAAGTATTCTAAAGGATATAACTTCATATATGTTTGGATGTGTAGGATTGATGGCCATATTATTAAGTTTTTGTTGGATAGATGAACAGAACTGGTTGCAGTCTCACTGTTTGAATGTCCACTTTGTATGCTTTACTTTTGTAACTTGAACAACTACTTCTAGGAGGAAAATATGTAATTATCAACTAGTGATTTCTTACTGGTTTTGTTGGTTTTGTTGAAATTATGTATTATTTCTACTCTCTTTCTGTTTCATTTTTTTTAAATAAAAAAAAGAAAGAAAACTGCTGAAAGTCACCAAACTCTCCTTATCTCCATACTTCATTCAAAAAGTTTTTCAGCCCACAGTTTGCCTATCTTGACATGAGGAGTCTGAGAACACCTGAAAGAACCAGGCATTTCTGCATATAAATCTGTGTACAAAGTTCTGCAAACACTGGTTGAAGAGTGGACGCAAAGGCTGTAGGCTACCTGCAGCTTGGCAGCTGAATCAAAGGCTGTGTTGTCTCCCGGCATCATGTTCTTCTGACCTCCCTTCCACTCTGGGCACACTATGATCTCACACTGGCATATCCCCTCCCTAACCTCTCACTGTCAGTTTCTCCGAGTTCAGCTGTGGTTAGCAGTGCTGGTTGCATATCAAGATCAGCACTGGAGCTTAGAAAACAGCCATGTGACTGGGTCACAATCAGTTGTGTGCCTGAGTATCTGTGTTTTCCAGCTGGGATGGGGAGCCACTGTCCCAGGGTGACTACAACAGACACAGGCTGGCAGGTCCCACAGGTACATCTCCAACAGAGACCTTCATCTCGAGCTCCATCCCACAGACATGATCACCCAGGCAACATGATGCAGGAGGGTCTCCAGGGCACTTTTGTCCTAACACACTCAACACTGAACAATACATCCCAAAGAAATCACCAGTCTCCCCATTTTGCCTGAACAATGGCCATATCTATCTGGCCAGGTGAGCAACTCAGACAACCTGGAACTACAAGTTCTAACTGCTATTCACACTCAAAGGACCATACCAGGATGTCCTTTGTGCTCTAAACTTTATTGCCATTGCCCCAACCACAGTGGCAACCTGTTGTTTAGTGACTCTTCTCCATTCTCCAACCAGTAATAAGAGTGATCTTTTAAAAATGCACCTATCATCTACTAAAATGGTGAAAATCTAAAACCTGACAACACTGAATGCTAGTAAGGCTGAGGAACAAAGGAATTTTCATAATTCCTGATGGGAATGCAAAATGGTGCAGTTTCATGGTTTCTTACACAATTTAACACATTCTAAAATGGGAGTGATGTCACACACCTGTAAACTCAGCACTCATAAGGTTGAGGCAAAAGGATCTTGAAAGCTCAAGGCCAGCCAGGGCTACTTAGTGAGTTCAAGGCCAGCCTAGACTACATAGAAAAAAGTGTAAAACAACAACAAAAAACCCTTAACATTCTTACCAGATGGTCCATCAATCATGCTTCAGGTAAAAGCTTATATATATGTAGAAACCTGCATATATACAGGCATGGTGGTATATGGTTGTAATCTCAGCACTTGGGAGGCTAAGGCAGGAGGACTTCTGTGAGTTCAAGGCCAGCTTAGACTATATAAGTGAGTTCAAGACCACCATGTACTACATAGCTAGACCCTGTCTCAAAAAAAAAAAAAAACTCCACAAAAAACAAAAACCCTGCATACAGGTATTTATAGCACCTTTAGTTGAAACTGTCACTACTTGTAAGCAACCAAGTTGCCTTTCAGGAGGAGAATATATCAACTGTTATACATACAAACAATGAAATGTTATTCAGTGCTTAAAAATGGCTATCAAAACATAAAAACTCATGGAAGAAATTGAGGAGCATACTAAGTGAAACATGCTGATCTGAAAGGGCAAGGTAATATATGATACCAACTACTACTTATGACATTCTGGAAGAGACAAAACTATGGAGACAATAATAAGATCAGTGGTTTCCAGGGATTGGAGGGATCAAGGCTTGAAGAGGCAGAGTACAGAGAATTTTTAGGGCAGTGAAAATACTTTTTTTTGATACTATAAAGGTAGACACACGTCATTATACATATGTCCATACCCACAGAATATCTAGCACTAACAGTGACCTGTAACGTAATGCAGACTTTGGGTGATAATGATGTGTCAGTGTAGGTTTGTTGATTATAATAAATGTACCATTCTGCAGGTACATTAGTCACTTTCCTATTGCTGGGATAAAATGCCCAATACTAGCAACATAAAAGAAGAGCAATTTATTTTGGCTCCTAGTTTCAGAGGATTTAGTCTATGGCTGGCTGGCTCCAAGGCAGAAACAGTCCGATAGAAAAGCATGGTGGAGTAAAGCTTCTCAAGCCATGGCAACCAGGAAACAGTGAGAAAAGGGAAGAGCCAGAGACAAGAACAAATCCTTTCAGGATTAATCCACTGATGAATATAGCATCCTCCTGACCCATTCACCTTCCAAAAGCCTCACACTCTGAATACAAGAGGCCTTTGGGGGTTATTTTAAATCCAAGTTGGGGGAAGCTGATAGTAAGATCACGCATGGTTGGGGATAAGGAGTATATGAAAACTGTGCATTTTCTGCTTGATTTTTTTTAGCAGAATATATTTATTGAGAGAAAGCTTCTGTCTGAGAGAGAGAGAGACAGAAGCTGCCCTGAGTGGGTTGCCCTTCTGCTTGATTTTGTTGTGAAATTAAAACTGTTCTAAACAAGTCTATTAAAAAATCTAAGATCTATTCTAAGGCCTTCTGTTGTACTAATGTCTGCACTCCTTACCATGGCCTCAAGAGCATGACATGATGAGGTCCTTGCTCACTTCTCCCTTGAAGAAGTCTCCTGACTGTAGGGCAACCAAAGCCTTCCTTTTGCCAGGTCCTGCTTCCTGTTTGTGACATGGATGGTTCTTTACCTTTAAGCTTCCATTTGCATGTCATTTATTCAGAATTCTTTCTTGACAATTCAACCTAACATCCATCACCCTTGCTGTATTTTTATTATGACTGTTTTCACTTATCCCACTGGATGCATGTGTTCCTGTGATAGTTGATTTTAGGTGTCAGCCTTGCTTGATTAAGGAATCCTGGAGAGCTAGTGAAGTACCACTTCAGAGTATCTCAGTGAAGGTATTTCCAGGGCAGATTGGTGTGAGACTGAGCAAGAAAGATCCAGTTCCATTTGTGAGGGGCACTGTCTTGGTTACTTTTTTCTCATTGTTGAGACAAAATACCTGACACCCAAAATTAGGGAAGGGAAGGCTTATTTCTTACAATTTTGGAGGTTTCAGTCTATACTCAGCTGGCTCCAAGGTAAGGTGGCATGCAGTAAGAACAAACCTTGCAAAAAAGGAAAAACACCTTCTTCCTGCCCTTACATTGCATGCCAGCTCCACCCCGGGTCAGTACAACATTCATATCGTCAATCCCAGCATTAGACAAAAAAACAATCACAAACACTGCCTCCATGATTGCATGATTGCATGAGGCTTGGGGAGGGGCATCTGAATATAAACCATAACAGGCACTATCCACTCATCCAAGGTCAGGATAGAACAAAAGACCAGAAGAAAGTTGAATTTTCTCTCTTGAAATCAGGACATCATTCTCCTCCTCTTGGCCATCAGAACTGGATGCTCTGGCCTTTGGAGTTTGGAACTTACACCAGCAGCCCCTGATCTGTCAAGCTTCTCAACTTGGACTAACATCAGCTTCCCTGGACTAAGGCTTTGCAGCTTGGACTAAGCCATGATACCAGCATCCTTTCTAGCTTACAGATAGACAGTTGTGGGACTACTCAATTTCCAGGCTCCATGATCCAATTTCCCTAATAAATCCCCTCTCATATTTCTCTTCTTATAGCTACATATATCCTATTGGCTCTATCTTTCTGGAGAACTCCAATATATTGGAATAGATATTTTATGACAAAGACGTTTTCCCCACCAAGCTATAAACATCCAACACAGAGCAAGGGCCACTGTAAATGTTTGCTAAATAAAATAGGGATGGTATCTGTCCTATTCATGGCAGTACTGCAAAGCCTAGCAGTATGCATAACACACACCAGGCACCTATTGAGGACACACATTATGACTTGGAACCCTTGTCGTTTCAATTTTTTAAAGGTCCGAGAAGCAACTTCTAGAAACAATGAACAGCTAGACCAGTCTGTCTGCCTGACTCCCAGACCAAACCATCTGCCCAACAGCAGAGTCCCCTCCAGTGCCTTCACTGGAGGAGAGAATGCCAGTCTCCCTCCCTGTGTGGTGAAAGAGGAGCTCCCGTTCTTCACTCCTGTGTGTTTGCTGAGAGGGGATTCCCCCTGCACCATCCCTGGAGTGGAAGGAGGATAGGAGGATGAGTCCTCCTGTGTGAAGCACAGGTCTGGAGACCACCACCCTGTGCAGGAGCAGTAGATACACGTCCTTAGGCCATGTTGGTGAGTCCTGATAGCCAGTGGCAGAGAACGGGGATTGTGGAGATCATGTTCTCTGACCATGGTGCATTTACTTCAGAAACCAATAAGAGAATATCTGGGAAGCCCTATAATTTTGGAAATTTAAAGACACTTTCAAACAATTCAGTGATCAAAGAAGAATTATAATGGAATGAGAACATACATGAAATAAAACAAGATAAAGAAAAGAGAAGCTGGGCATGGTAGCGTACTCCTGTAATCCCAGCACTCGGGAGGCTGAGGCAGGAGGATCATTGCAAGTTCGAGACCAGCCTTGGCTACAAAGTGAGCTCAAGGCCAGCCTGAACTGCAAAAAAGATGACAAAGAGAGAGAAAAACATCAGTTCATATGAAAAGTTGAAGGAGTCACTCAAGACTCACTGAGCGTCCCCTGTGCTCCTGCCATTATCTCAAGCTCTGGAAGAACTCCAGGAACAAAGCAAGATGTAGGCTTTACTAGAACTCAATCCCCAATCAGCTCATGGAGCTGAGCATAACAATTTGTAGGTGAGGCCTCGACTATCATGAGCCCGGGGATGCTATGGAGAACCGGCAAGGAGGAGGGAGGGGAGGTGGGATAGGAAGGGCTTCAGAGTTCATCAGGCACTGTGAAGGGGAGGATGGAGGGAAGTAATGGGAAAGGAGTCCTATTCTTGCTCGTAGAGGCCTGGGCATATATTATCTAGTCAAAGTCATCTTTTCAATGTACACAATGAACAGCATGACCTGTTTAAAGAATAGAATGGGATATGATTGATGCCCATCATGTCTTTGTAGAAAAAAAGAACCTGTTAAAGGCACAGTCTCAACACTGTCCACAGGAAAGCACTGCAACACCAGGAAAGAGTTAAGACTTCCTTTCTGACATCATTAGCTATCTGCAGAGCAAAGAAGCTGCAAGGGAAGGGCAACAGTGCCAGCTGGTGCTGGGACAGAAAATGATCGGCCTGCGATCTCCACACACAAGTGCAGAGAGCACCTCATGGCTTTGCCAGGTGGCGCCAACATCAGAGCTTTGGCACCTACTGTCCACCTCGCTCTGCAGGGTGCGATCCAAGTTGGAGTCTCTCCAGCAAGATGGGACTCAGCTGTCAGTAAGACCTCTGTCCTAGGCTTTAGGAGCAGACAAACACTCAGCTCAGTTCCACCAATCACTGGCTTTAGTAATGGCAATGAAATGAAGTTTTCAATGTGTATAACCTACATTTCAGTGGGATAAGCAAGCAAACACCTGCGATCACATTAGATAAGACTAAGTGGAATGCAGAAAACAAATCAAAGGGAAGACATAGGAGTGACTTGGCTTTACTGCAGAGTCTTCTGAAAAGAATATTTAAGCTGACAGTCAGAAGCCAGCAGGCAGTCTGTGGGCAGAGTCTGGGGACTGGGGAAAGAGCCTGTGTGGAGTCACAGACAGGCACAGTACCAGGACCAGGGGGAGACCTAGACCATGGCTGGAGATGCATTCACTGGCCTGGGTTGGTTGCTGAGTGTGATGAGAAGCTCCGGGAGTTTTAGTCAGGGCAGTAACATAATCTCTCTAATGCTCTCAACACACACACAGGAAGAAAAGGGACTGGCTAGGAAGATTTTAGTAAATCAAGCAAGAGAGGACACATTCTACAGGAAGAGTTTGGGACTGGCTATTCGTGAGCTTGAAAGAAAGAAACTAATGACCCTTAGGTACATGACTGGAATGCTACAATCAACTCTGACTGTTCTTTTTTGTGGTTGCTTTGTTGGACCCATGGTACGTACATTTTTACTGAGTCCTCACAAGATCCCTTTTCATAGATCCAAAAACAAAGGCACAGAGCAGTCAGGTAAGGTGGTAGAGGGGCATTTTGCAGGGTGGGCCCCAACACCCTTGCTCACCTACTACTCCACCCTGGCACCTGAGGACCTGACAGGAGTGTGTGATGCTCCCCTGGGGTGAAGAACAAGAGCTGGACAATGCAGTTCGAGGACCCTCCATGGAGCACCTTCTGCAGGAGTTGACTATTCACCCAGTACCCACTCTATGCTGCTAGGGCCATGTGTGGGCTGTGTGCAATAGGGCTCCACAGGGCCTTGTGCCCTAAGAGCCACTGTGGGCTGAGACAAGCAGGTGGCTGGGGAGCTGGAGAGGCATGGTGCTAGAGGAGCAGTCTCAGAAGGAAGCTTCCTCTGCCTTGAAATCCAAAGCTGATGGCGTAGGAGGCAGAAAGCAGGGCATCCGGCTGTGTGAACCAAGGTGACAAGAGTACACTTACTACTGACCTCTACTCTGCATCCTGTCAGTAAAGTTGCTTGTTGGCTTTGAATATCTGTTTCTGTTCTGCTACTTAGTAAAGTAGAATCTCACTATTCTTGGTCTTTTAAGAATTTATTTCTCTGAAGAGAAGGGCAACTAAAATTCTACAAAATAAATTCAGAGAATATGAGGGATCTCCATTTGGAGACACAGAGCATGAAATCCCAACTGGATTGCCAAGAATGTGTTTTAAGGACAAAACTCTACCAAATGACCCCTGCCAGAAGTCCAGCCAGCCAGAGGCTCCTGGAGAGCAGCCACCTGCTTCTCTTGCTCCACAGCTTGGAGTCACTGTGGTGGGAGCACCCGGGCCAGCAGGCTGCCTGCCACAAAGGGCACCCCAACCCACCCAGTGCTGACTCCAAATAAGTCCCAAAGGACACGGGACCCTTACCACAGCCTCCGACGTGGATGGGTGCCGCTGTGCCCCTGGTCTGGGAAGGGTCCTCCTGGGATTCAACAGGTGCAGCCTCAACTTGCCAAAGAGGATCTTCAAAACCAGCAATGCACACATGTGAGACAGTGCCCGGAGGAGGCAGTGAATGCATCACTGTGGTTAAGGCCACCCCTCAGAGACGCGCCTGGACAGATGTTATAACGCACCTACAGTCTCATTTGGTATTTTCTTGGATTTAAAAGCTTTGAAATAATGAATCTCAATCCACTCAACCCCCCTCTCTTGTGAGAGAACGTCAAATAATTTACATATTTTTTAGAAGATCAACGTAAGATAATATTTGTAAATTCTGTATAAATCTCCCTTTTAACTCTTGAATAAAAAATGTATTTTTGAAAGAACCAAAGTTTAGTATTACCTCTCTAAGTTGATTATTACTCATTATAAGAAACTGTTCTCCTGCAACAAAATGGGCTTCTTGCTCCAATTCTTTGAGACGTGCCTAAATATATAACAAATACAATTAATCTCATTCATAGTTTTCACATTAAAATTATTTTATTTAATTCTTTAATTTGTTAAGCAATTCTTAACAAGAGCTCTTAAAGAATAGAAATGATCTATACTTTATCAAAATGGACATTAAAAAATATATTTTGCCTCAGGGGGAATGGTCAGCTTCATAGAATCACCCTCCCCCAAACCCAGGGAAACAAAATAAAAGAAGCAAAAATAATAAAATTTGGGCGGTCAAACATTAGAACTAGACCAGGGATCCAACATCACATGAAATAAGAGAGGAGGAGAGGTGGAGGTAGCAGACTATACCCAGAATATATCAAGATGTCCTAGAAATCAGAATAAAAATGAGCAAAAGACTGGTGCAGATCTTCTATACAAAAGAAACTCCTCATAGTGACAGTAGAAAAGCTACTCTGTTTTCTTTTTTGCTTTTTGAGACAACGGCTTGCTATGTAGTTCAGACTGGCTTTGAACTCACTGTGTAGCCCAGGGTGACCTTGAACTTCCTGCCTCAGCCTCAGCTGGGATTACAGCTGTGCGCCATCCCCCGGCAGCAGAAAAGCTATTAACCACATAAGTAAGTAGGAAAAAGAAAAAAAAAACCTAAACTCATGTTGTTTGTAGTAATCACAGCCTGGCAACTACAAGATGCCTCTGGACAGCAGGGCAGACACCACCAGATAGTCCACGGCTTCAAGTACCACACAGCATTAGCAGTGGTGCAGTTATAGAGGGTTGAGGGAAAAGTCTCTACCAACTACTGACTGACAGATCAAAAGCAAGCAAACCATCAGGCTGGCACGGATGTGAAAACTGATAAAGCAAAGCAACAACCAAACAGATGACCACAAAAGCAGGGTGGTGGTCACTTCCGGCAGCAGGAAGGGGGCTCTGGACATCCCATGGTCTGGCCCAGGAGTTGTTACACAAGTTTCCTTTGACATAATTCAGGTGGAACATTTTTACACATTTCCCATGCATCTTTCTCTATTTTTACTTTTCAGGAAACCCAAGAATTCCTTCACCAAACTCTAGGGGGTAATGTCCTTGAAAGAAAAAGCTGACTTTTGAGAAGGAGCCTAAGATCCATTTAAGAATCTCCCACACACTCACTGGATGCAGTGCTGCCCCCACACATGATAGATGCAGTATAGTTTAAGCCCTTTAGTGCTTAGTTCTCCCCTCAGGATCACAGACGGGGTTGGAGGGGAGACAGGGTCAGCAATCAGACTGGGGCTAACAGGGCAGGGGAAAGCACAGTCTACTGAGACAGAGTATAAAAGGATAGCTCACCCCAAGAAGCACTGACATCCTCTCCATTTCTTCTCTGTTCACCTGAATCTTGTTGTTTTCCATCACTGTGATTCAAAATCAGTTCAAACATATTTGTGTTGCCTAAGTGAGTTCTTTTTGATAAAGATGAGAGAGCCTCGCCTGATGAGGGCACAGTGACAGCAACTGCTGTGTACTCAGCACAGGGCCTGGCAGCATCCCCGGGTGAGATCAGGACCCAGGGACACTGACAGAGCTGACCTTCGACGGGGACAGGAAAGCATCCTGGCCATGAGGTTCTGTCCTCCTGTGGGCCTAGTAGGACCTGGACAGGGGCAGATGCAGGGGGAAGGCCTGCAAGGTGATGACAGGAGGGTTTCCAGAACTTTTCAGGCCAAGCAGAGGGCAGCAAGCCAGGATCAGAGACAATGGCCAGCAGGTAAGCGCCCAGCAAGGCTCTTTGTATGGCAGACAGATGAGCAGTGGTCCCCATTGACCAAACATCAGAACTTACACATCCTTCCACATCAGGAGGTGACACAGCCCAACCCCTCTTAATTCAGAAAGGAAAATAAAGGGCTGGCATTTCTGGAAAGCCCAGGAGAAACAGTCCTTATTGCTAAATGAGCTGCAGAGATTTGTCTCCAAACAACATGAAGAATTCTCTAGTAAAATGACTCTTTGTCTTTACGGTAACTTACCTGCTAAAATTGGGACCAGAGGAAGCTCCAAAGTACAAAATAGTTGCCATAAACCATTAGCCTGTTCCAAAAGAAGAAATATATCTTTAAACTAGAATTTCAATCTGCATTTGGTTGAAAAGTTACTTGCCTTTGTTAAGCTAGAATTAAGGCAACTCCTGTTGGGGCAAGTTTCCTCCTCACATCTACTCCCCTCCCTGTTCTTCCTAATAAAATTTCTATTTCTTTACATACCCTGCTTTATCATCGAGACCTGGTAGAGGGAATTATTTGGAAATGTCAGACCAGCCAAGCCCCATTCCAAACCTTCTCCCCAGTACTGAGAATTGAACCCAGGCCTTCCCACTGAGCTGCATCCCCAGCCCTTTTATTTTAATTTTGAGGCAGGGTCTTGCTAAGTCACTAAGTTGCACAGGCTGGACTCAAACCTAGAATCCTCCTGCCTGAGCCTCCTAGTCTGCTAGAATTATAGGTGTCTGCCACCATGCCCAGCTCCATATCCCTTTTTACTTATTTATTTATTTGGGGTGGGCACCGGGAATCGAACTCAGGACCTTGTACTTTCCAGGCAGGCGCTTTGCCGCTGAGCTAAATTCCCAGCCCCTTTTTAAAAACTTTGTGTTATGACAGGGTCTCATTAAATTCCAAGGTTGGGCTTGAATTTGTGACCTTCCTGCCTCAACCTTCCAACTAGCTAGGATTACAAGTATGCACCACACTCATGTTTAAGATGATGTTCTTGCAGACTTTTAGTCTTTATTTTAATTTCAGAACAGGCTTACTGAATTCCTATAATGTACTCAGACTGTCACTGATTTCTCACTGCCACTGCTAACCAGTTGGGGGCATGTGACCTTTACGTTGAGCCACCTGATCTCTGAGCATGAAGTCCTCCCCTTTATTCACCTCCCCTTCCATGCTCTTCACTGGAGAATTTGCAGCCTTGTTTTTTCCACTGCCACCTGAGCCCCTCTCTCTCCAGGCCCCACCTTGGCTTTTCTGCCTACCTCTGCAGACAAATTCTCAGCCTTCCCCTGTGATCCAAGGCGGGCAGCCCCCCCAAGTCCCAGCTCTGCTCTGTCCTTGAAAGGTTCCCTTTCTGAGCCCCAGCAGGAGACTGAAGGCAGAAAGAGGAGAAAGCTGGCCACAGAGCCCTTAGAGTAGAGATGCCCCACTGCTGCCACTCCAGGCCTGCACCTCACCGTCCCCCCTGGACCCTTCTTACTGCCCCTCAGCTGTCCCTTCCAGTAGCTTTGGCTTCCCAGTAAGACAGTAAGTGAGGCAAGCTGAGCCCATTTCATTTCTAAACAAAACAAATGGTCTACTTCTATGTGAGCTGTAGCATCAGAAACACCCCAAGCAAAGCAGAGGAATGGAAACAGTTACAATTATTTTCTACCAGAGAAACCATTCTAAAAGCCAGGGTCTTACCATTTAGTCTGTCCTGAGTGGGGCCTGAGTGGGGCCCTACAATAAATGTATCACTTCCTTCACCTTCATCTGTGAGTGTGCCCTGTGAGTGTGAGTGAAAAGTAAACTTTTTGCACAACCAGAATTCAGAAAAAAAATGTCTTGCCTTCAGCTTGGAACACAGGTCCATCGTAAGTCTGTAGAGTATATTCAGGTTCACACGTACGTTCTGATTCTTTAAAAGAGCAAAGGTAAAATTCAGACCACCTTAGCACTGCTTATCACAGTCCTGGAGATGACACAACTGCCAAGTGTTCCCATTGAACCCCAGGAGCACCTGACAGCAGTCATTGACCCATTACTTCAGGCAGACCAGGCCTCGTCTATGGAGAGACCTCCACTGTGCAGGCGAAAGCTGTGCATAGCAGATGCTTTCTCACCACTCAGGGTTTTCCTCATTTCACAGACTGAGGAATGGAAACACAATGGGGCTGTTTCTCAGAGCAGTTTCTCAGGTCCCAGACTTCACTCATACAGAATGGCTGCCACATCCTATGCCTACCCATTCATTCCCACTCTAGCACAGATGCCCACAGGAGCCCTGGAGAGACCCCAAAAGGGCTATGACTGACTGGCAGAGAGGTGATGAGAGGTAGCCCCTTGACACACAGTCTACCCTTGCTTAGCATCCACTCTTCTCCACCCCTAGAGTCTCAGTCACTCAGGCTGAGCATCTGTGAGAGGCCTCAGAGTGAACCAGAGGGCCAGTGGCTGGCTGCATACACCCAGATATGACTCCTGCTGTTTGCTGACCTGGGCTCTCCTGCAAATGACCTATCAGAGGATACTAGGTAGATTGTTTCCAGCTGTCACCTGGCAGAATTCCACAGTGCAGCCTACCAGGGTTCATAGTTCCAAAACGGCCATGCATTTCCACTCCAAGAGCACTGGGATGGGACAGGCTAGTTCCTAGATGGGTGCAGCCCCATGAGAGCCCTTACTCCTCCTCCCCACACTGCCCTGCATCTCTTCTCTGGATGGCCTTGTCCTTCCTGTGCCACTCCCCCTCCAAGTGTTCTTCCTTCCTCCTGAGCAACTCAACCTATCTTTCTCCATACTGGAAAGAAAATACATGGAAATTCGGAAAAGAAATAAAGTCAGAAACACACTGAACCATGCCGTCCATGTGACCTTGGGTGAAGTGAGTGCACATAACCTTGAATACATTTTCTCACTGGAAAACGGACTGGTAATACCAAAGTAGGCGACTCCTTCTTCAGCAATGATATCCCAGCTTCCATTTGGGGGTGACTCCCTGCCTGAGCTCTGACTGAGTAGAAGCACTGACCACAGGACCTGCCCTCCACTACTAGAGTGGACACTAGACCACGAGGGAAAGGAGCCACTCTCCAAGAACTATACTGTGACTCTGGCTCGATGCTGGCACTGAGGTACTGGCCCTGCCCCAGGGTTTCTTGGCTCACAGGCTCTTGATCTTTCAAGGTCTGCTTCTACTTTTCCTCTAGTCTTTGAACTATCCTAGACCTTCAATGAGCATCTTTGTAAACCAAAAGAGCCTGTTTCTATTACAACAGCCCGCCCCTACACAGGGAGTCAGGAGGATGAAGGGCAGAGCACCAATCCCAGCTCTGCCCCCAGCTGAGCTCTTCCTCAAGCTCCCTCTGCCCTCCGTGGTTCACCAGCAGCACATCTGGCACATGGTGCCCTTGCCAGCTGGTTGGGGTGGAGGCTGAGAAGAGTCACGTGGTAGGCCCCACCATTCTCCCCATGTGGGCTGAGGTGGCTTCCCAGGAGCTTGGCCACAGCAGCCACCTTGGCAGCACTACAAGGTTTATAGAGCAATCAACTTTGACAGCAGAGAATCCATTCAGAAGAACCCTACTGAAAGTGAGATTTTTCAGGAACAGAAGGTAAGAAATCTCCCATCCTATCCACCATCCCTCATCAGAAATTCCAAGTATTTGCGTGGAACAAGTGAAAGGAAGGTTGACAATGTTAGCTGTGAAATAGGGAAGTTTCTAGAAAAAAGTTAGGTGGTTGTATTACAGTGGATAAACCACATTTTAAAATGACTTACCACACAATTTCTTGAGGAATTTCCATATGTGCTGCTCACTTTGACTTTAATGGACTTTTCAAGATGTTTTGCCACTAAGTCCTCAAAAGAAGGTGCAGTGTCACTGGGATCTATGAGCCACGCAGCAATTTTGGGGTCTAGTCCTACAAAATCGGCAACTAAAGAAGAAAAGGTCACTTAATCTTCCCCCAGAACTAATAAACGTTGCTTTTCTTGCCTCAACAAGGTTCTTAAAGAGCAAATGAACAACACTATTATCACTGCCGTCAGATCTCAGAACTAAGTACCCACAAGACTCCATTATTTCTCAATGGGGCCACATTCAAGAAGTAGACATAGCTCAGTGGTGCAGTGCCTACCTGGCAAGCACAAAGCTGTGAGTTCAATTTCCAGTACAAGAAGGAAGGAAGGAAGGAAGGAAGGAAGGAAGGAAGGAAGGAAGGAAGGAAGGAAGGAAGGAAGGAGAGAAAGAGAGAAAGGAAGGAAGGAAGAAAGAAAAAAGAGAAAGAAAAGAGAAAGAAAGAAAGAAAGAAAGAAAGAAAGAAAGAAAGAAAGAAAGAAAAGAAGAAAGAAAGAAAGAAAGAAAGAAAGAAAGAAAGAAAGAAAGAAAGAAAGAAAGAGGATCCGAAACAGCAAGGAAGGATGGGAGGCCAAGCTTGGAATTTGGATCTCCCAATACCATGTTCCAAGATGCCACAATCAGAATCTAAGGCCTGATTCTTGTCTCTTTTTCCCTCTTTTTCTCTCTCCAGCCTTGTACTTTCTGCTCTCAGGCTTCCCAATCACTGTGGGCTATGCGTCCTCCTTCCACACTTTCCCCTCTGCTGGCTTCTCGCTAGGCTGCCCTTTATGGCCCAGCATTGTGGTGCCAGGATCTCTGGGTTCCTGAGTTAAGGAAGAGAGGCAGAAGTGTCCTCATCACTGTGTGGGAAGGGTGGAGAGCATGTGCCAGGCAGAGACGGAAGTTCCCTGATGTGAAAAAAAAAAAAACAGTGAGAGAACTAAAATCATACTGTGTGCACCACAATGCTGTGGAAAGAACTCTGGGCCTGGAGGTTGCCTCAGTCCTGTCATGTCATTTCCTCAACTGGAAACTAAGCAGAAGATTACATATCTGAGAGATGTGGGTGAAGATGCTCTAAAAAGAAGAAGAGGAGGAAGAAGAGGAAGAAGATGACATTTGCTAAGTAGGTAAGTTTTAGCACTGGACTTTAAAATACTTTATTTATTTATTTATTTATTTATTTATTTTCTGAGGCATGTAGTCCAAACTGGCCTTGAACTCATAGCAACCTTCTTGCCTCAGCCTTCCAAGTGCTGAGATTATATGTGTGCGCCACTATACCTAGCTTAGATAATTTAATATTTTAAAGTAATATTTTAGGTCCAGGGATTTAGCTCGGTGGTGTAAGTACCTGCTTGGCAAGTGCAAGGTTGTGAGTTCGATCCCCAATACCAAAATAAATAAGTAAATAAATAAATAAATAAATATTTTAAGCTAATTAAATACTTTAATATTTTAAAGTAATATTTTAAATTGAGGAGTTTAGAAAACACTGTAGAATAGTGTGGCCAGATTTAAAATTGCTAACATAGACCACTAAGATCTTTAAACAAAAATGAACAGAAATGAGTTTGCCTTTCAATTAAATTATATTATATATTATGTTTTCTGGCACCTTTAAGTTATCCTAGCATAAGAAGCTTGCATCTACCAACACAGTCAGTGTCATAACTTTTTCATTTGATGTCCAAGACACTCTGCAGATGGGAATCAACAGTCATTCTGTCATGACACTGCCCCACAGGTATTTTACTCCACTTCCACACCTCTAATTAATGTTCCAGAGTTAAAGGTGCTTATTGACAAGCATGTCCAAAATCCTTGTGAGGCCTGACAGAGCTGGAGTGGTCTGGGCCTGGTCTCATAAACTCTCTTTCGCCACTGACAAGGCAAAGCCTGACAGGACAAATCCCTTCAATAGGAAAAAACACTGGTAGTTGAAAAAGAAATGCCAACAAAACATATTTAATTAAGCTAAGAAAAACTAAATCAGAACTAGAAATACTTAGAAATTAGATGACCTAGAAAAATAAAAGTAACACAAAGAAATAACAGAATCCAGGAAAGAGAAATAAAAAGATTTCAGACATAAAAATTGGAGTAGCAAGACACAGAAGCAAATACATATAATTGATAATGCCTTGAAAAAAAGAATATGGAAAAGAGAACAAAATTAAAATAAAAAAGAATGAAGAGCTTAAAGATGAATTCTAGGTAAGAAGCGATAAATATGAAAGATAGGCAACAAAATTCAATATATGAAATAGGAATTCAAAGGAAAAACTAATGCTGTATAAGCGCTGCAGTTCAAGTGACTTTAAACTACATAGTGAAGGACACAAATAATCAACACTGAATAGGGTAGATCTAGAGCTCAGTGGAACAGCGTTGAGAGTCAGAAATAAATCCATACCTCGGTGGCCAGCTACTTTCCAACAAAGGAACTAAGAAGTCAGACTTTGTAGTAGGGTTAACTGTGTCTCCTAAGAGATATGTTACCTAAGTCTGTACCCTTATTTGATGTAAGTCTTTGTAGATGTAATCACGGTTAGCTTCTTGAGATCATCTTGGATGGGGGAGGGAGTCTAAATCCAATGATGGATGTACTTATGAGGGACAGAAAAGGAGAAGCCACACAGAGACACAGGGAGGGGGCAGGTGGAGGTGAAGACAGACCCTGGACCACTAACCATCACTGGAACCCAGGAGGACATGATGGGATGGGTCTTCCCTCAGATTCCAGAAGGAACAGCCCTATTGATGTTTTGATTTCAGTTTTTTGGTCCCAGAACCGTGAAAGAATAAATGTTGTTTTAAACATCCAGACCCAGTCTCCAAAAAATGGACAACAGAAAACTCCAATTGATAGCAATGTGTTAAAGCAGCCATAGGAAGCTAGACAGACTGCTAGGCTTGTATCATAAGGACTCACTTCCTAACTCATCAAAGATTGTGTATAATAGATCAAAATAAACTATTATTAAATAAATGCTTCCAATAAAATGGAGGAAAAAGCCAGGCATGGCAACTCTCATCCATTGTGATATTGTGATGACAATATGAAGAAATGGTACAACCACAATGGAGAACAGAACAGAGGTACCTCAAAAACTAAAGGTAAGATCTGCCATATGATCTAGCTATCTTACTTTGAGTGTATCTCCAAAGCAAATGATAACCACATATCACACACCTGCATATTCATGTTCACTGCAGCAATAGTCATGGTTGCTAAGATATGGATTCAACCTACGAGCCTACGTGCCCATCTTCAGATGAAAAGACAACAGGGTATTCTTCAGCATTGAAAAAGAATGATATCCGATCCTTTGTAATAGAACAGATAGAACTGGAGGGCACAAGTGAAATATGTCAAAAGCAAAGAAATCACTGCCATGTCTTCTCTCATATGTGGATGCCAAAAAAATGTTCTGAATATAATAGGCAGAATTGATTTGAACAATTACTAAATGTTGGAAGGGGTGAAAAGGAAGGCAGATAGCTGTAGCACCATGTTGCAATTAAGGAACCTAAACAATGACAATTAATTACTTCTAGTAGCACAAAAAAAGGTATGCAAATAAAAACAGCTACAGAATTAGTGTGGAAGTTCAAATACCAGCTGGGCAGCTAGTCATGAAAAGATCGCTGCAGCCTCTGGGGAATGATGGCATAACTTTAAGCAGGAATCTGTATTTCAGTCGCACAACTGAAATATTTTGAGATGAATTATCCAATGTTGGTAATTTTCAGGGTTTAGAGTACAGGAAGTCACAGAGGAAAAAGTTGCAGGGTGATCATTATTGGATAGGGTAATAGGGACTTCTGAGTTTGTGCAGAAATTTTCCATAATAAAGTTTTTTCTGATATTTTATTATGAAGATTTCCAAACATACAGACAATTTGAAAAGAACTGTAGGGTGAACACTTGAGTAATCACTACTTATATTCTACAGGGAATATTTTTGCTATATTTATTTTATCATTTATCTACTTACCTAGTAAAAAGGTTATAAAAATCTTCTCTGCTATTTTAAATGAAAGATAAAATGTCTCTGACATTGTTTTGATGTTAATTGCTTTGGACTGTAGTTTAATTCTTAGAAAGTTTTACTTTTGTGATAACAAATCCCTGTCTGACTCTGCAGAAGTTATTTTTTTCCTACTTTAAGTTACCAAAGGAGTATATACTAGTGAGAGCTCCATGTTACTTAGCTCCAAAGGGGAAAAGGCCCCTTGTGCCTAGGGCAGATGCAGGGACAAATATATCAGTGTGGGTGTGGTCAGGTGACTGGTGACCTTTATCCTCCCACCCCAATCAGGTGCCACTGTTAAAGAGTTAAATAGGAAAGACAATGTAAATGTAACTAACTTACCATGCCTCCAACTGCCGTCATCACCAAAAAATTGCAGTACTGTTCTCACAAATTCCTTGGCATTAAAACAAATAACAGGGTATTTACATTTCAGTGTCTGAAATAGCACATTCCTAGAAGATGGAAAGAAATTCACTGATTTGAACATTAATTCAGAACTTCTGACCTTCGAAAAATATTACTAGTACTCTACTAAAAGCTATCACTATTTATTTCTTATCTGTGTTTTGTAGAGGATGAAGTAGAGACACAGAGCTAAGTCACATCCCAGGGGCCATAGTGATGTCTAAATTGCAACAGAAAGCACACATACTCCAGACTCCAGACATTGGGCCCCAAGGCAGAACCCCACCTGCAATCCTGGAGCCACTCCAACATGGTACCTTGCTGCCATGCTGAGTGCTTTCCTCCACCACTGGACTGTGCCATTTCCCTTCCGACTACTGGGTCCCAGCACTTGCTCATTCTTGACTGCAGTCCTCTCACAACTCTGTAAGCTGCTCAGGTGCTAGCCTCAGGAGGGAGCAGGCCTTCTTGTGCCTGCTGTACTCCAGTCACATAATGAGCACTGAAGGACCCACATTTGCTGGACTGTATTCCATGTGCTTCTTGAATATAGGACTCATAACAGTTCATGTCTATCAAATGCTTACCATGTGCCAGGACCATGCTAACATCTCATGAGGGTTGTGCACTGAAACTCCATCCCAACCCTATTCATTCTGTCCATTTCAGAAGGAAAGAGGAGGGACCTTAGCTCTCCAGAGGTTACCTCTGATGAGTGTCAACACAGGCTCTGGGACCAGAGCTTAAACTGTATGCCACCAAGGCATAAATCCCCTGCATAGTAAATGCTTATGAATACATTAATGAGGTTCTTGGGATAAGGCTGAGAAAGAAAGAAACCAGGAGTCTAATGAGCTCCACACATGAAGTAAATGTACAGTAGGACTTCTCTGCTTCACTTCAGAGAGAGACATTTTCAGGCTTTTCTAAGTTATGTGACTTCCCCTTGGTTTCTTTAAACAGGAAGCCCACACAGGGAGGGCAGAAATTGTCAGTAGCTCAGCCTCTGGTCCTGGCTTGCATAGATCACAGAAAGGAAAGAGGAGTAGGATCACTGGGAGAAGGGTGCCTGAGGCCCGTGCAGTGCTGGGTGAGACATCTGATAGCCACTACAGGGCCTTCCACTGGGAGCACAGCTTGCCAGAGTCTGCCTTGATAAGATAAAAGAGGATCTTATAAGATGTAAAAGCTAAAACAGAAGGTTCTTTAAGAGCCAACTGGGCAAGTCAGTTATGTCACATTTACAAAACAGAAAGCCAACTATAATATTTTTTAAAAGTCAGGTAGGGGTGAGGATATAGCTCAGTGGTGTGCTCAGCAGGTGCAATTCCCAGTACTGCAAATAAATAAATAACATAAAAACAAAAAATCTAGATTTGGTCCAAAAAACAAAAGACTTGAATCAAAACTCACAAGACTAATATATAGCTTTAACTATCTCTCTGAGTCTGTTTCCTCATTAAAAAACAGAATTAATAAAACCAAATATATGAAGATGTTGTAAAAATGAGAGATGCAGAGTATAAAAGGGCCTTGCATATTGCTAATAAATGTTAAGTATGTTTTTGCAAAAATTATGTATGTGTTAATTAAATGTGTCATATAAATTCATTTTGAATCTCAAAGACACTATTACAGAATTAGGATTATTACTACAATTTTGAGGTAGTTGCAGCTGTTGCTGCAGCTCATCAGGGTAATGGCCTATCCTGTGGAAGCAGCCAAGCAGGTGAGAGTAGGACAGAGTCCAGTTACTTCTTGAAGTAGAGCCAATAGGGGGTCACTAAGAATTTGGATATGGATCATGGGAAAACCAAAGCCAAAGACAGTACCAAGCCTTCTGGCCTGTGAACCCTCTCAGCCAGGCTGTTGAGGGAGCAGTACAGAAGATGGGCTCAGGACACATGAGCCTGAAAGGACATGGGATACTTAAGTAGAGAATGTGAGTAGCATATATAAACTGGAAACTCAGGCAAGGCCCTCTGAATACTAGGACTCTAGTCTCACAAAGGTGCTCCAGAGAACAGACCTGACTAATTGTACTTTAAGAAGAAAATTATGCACAAAGAAAGTTAAAGATTTCATGTGAATAGAGTACTGGATTGGTCAACATTGTCCTCTGCTTCCCAGAAATTACCTAAAAATCGCCCAGAGCCCAATCAGGACACTACTTTAGTAACACACACCCTTGATCCAGCCACCTCTGAAAAGTCCTTCCTGTGACTCCACGAGGCTTTAGGGCAACACCTAGACACAAGCCATAATGGGGTCAAACTGCATGCACACTGCACTTCACAGACATACAGATCTGAGGCTGCTGCTACTACTTGGTGAATGAGAGGACAGCTATTTGCAGCCAGTGATGGCTCATTTTCTCATGCTGTGAGGGAGGAAGAGGGCTGAGAAGTCATCCAGATCCTGGAAATTATGGTGGGTCTTCAGTGATGGTGGGAAGTGATGGGGGAGGGGGCTTGACTCCCCAAGTTCTCATTGTGAAGTGATTCAAACCCTAAATAGGCTCTCGAAGAATTCATGGGCCTCATTTCAAAAGCTCTGAGAAGAGGAGCCAGTTTTATAGCAGTATCTGACATTTAGATCCATTTTGTTTCCATTTGTCCATATGAAATTTCTAAAGCCTAAATAATTAAAACTGCAGCTTAGGGGCTGGGGATTTAGCTCAGTGGCTTAAGAACTTTCTGGTAAGCACAAGTTCGTGAGTTTGATCCCTGGTACCAAAAAAAAAAAAAAAAAATCCCTGCAGCTTAGAAAACTATGTTAGGATAAAGCAGGATGTAATGGAAAATAATTAGTGAAGGCTTCCTACCTGGCAAATAGCCTATGTGCCTCTTGTTTTCGGCTCCAGAGACAGGTGCTCTCTGTGTGTACGTAGATGCACCAGTCTTCCCGCATAGATCCTTCTGCCAGGCCACCAGCACAGGCCAAGCCTTCCGGAAGGCCACTACCTGCCTCCACGTGACTCTTCAGTAACATCACAACCCCTTTCACACAGGAAGTCAGAGCCTGTGACTATAAAATAAAGTTCCAAAATTAAACACAGACAAAATGTCTATTTGAGCAAGATATGTTATTGTGTAATTAATCAGGTTGAGAGAGAAAAGGTCTAAATTTACACTTGTAAATGAATAATCAAAAGGCCAAAAACCGAACCATGATTTTATTATCCAAATCTACTCTATCTATGATCTATGGTCTAATCTATAGTCTCTACTATTCAATATCCTCATGAAAGTCTTAGTCAATACAATAGGACAAGAAAAGGAAATAACAGGAATTTAGTTCAAAGAGGAAGAATTACATTGTCCCTATTGATAAATGACATGAATAACTATATAGGAAACACAAATGAATCTTTTTTTAAATTTTTGGAACTAAAATGTAAATGTGGCAAAGTTTTAGGATACAACATCAAAATATGAAAATAAAAAATCAAATATATTTCTATATACTGACAAAAATACATGAAATGAAAAATTTTAATTGCCATTTTGGAAGGGTACCAGAAATTGAACTCAAAACCTTATGCTTGCCAAGCAGATGCTTTGCTGTTGAGCTAAATCCTTGGCCCTTAATTGCTTTATTATAACTCAGAAAAAATGAAAGAGGCAAGATGTCAACAAAACACGTATAGAATACAATACAATCAAAGAAATCAGAGAAGATCTAAATAATCAAGGTATATCATATTCAAAGATTGGAAAATTCAATTAAATAAATATGATCCACTCCTCCCTGAGTTAACCAGGAAGATCAATAAACCTTAGGTACAAGAAATGTGAGGAAAGCTACCCCAGAAAACTATCTTATAACTGAATTGCTTAAGCTTAGCTGGACACAGTGGCCCACGTCTGTAATCCCAGCACTATGGAGGTTGAGGCAGGAGGATTTCAAAGTTCAAATCCAGCCTGGGCTGAGTGCAGAGTTCAAGACTTCTCAAAAACAAATGCATAAAAACTGCTTAAATCAGTAATAAAGAAAAAAACCTCAATAGAAGTTGATCATAGAGGCGGACTGCAGAGAGAGAGAGAATAAGGCCACACCAGGAAGCAAGCCCAGTCTGGGAACCAGCGCCATGTGTGGGCTGCCGCTGGACTGAGAACAGCCAGACCCCAGCCCCTTCAGATGAACGGGCTGGCAAACAAGAAGTACCAATCTCCCCTCCTCCCTCATAAGCGACTGGCTTATCCAGAGAAAAGGCTATGATGATAGCTATCGAGGTGAAATGCATTTGGATGCCTGTGGTGCGCTTGTGTTTCACTGACATTGCAGGTCTAGGGCTAGGGTCTGATCATAGGTTCAGAGGGTAGCAGTATGCAGTATGGCATCTAGGGGGGATCTCCTGTGGGTTGTAGCCACTGTTGATTCCCTATGGTCTTATTTTGAAGTCCTATATTGTTTCCATTGTTTTGTTAGGTTGGGTTTTATTCTATTTTGTTTTGTTTGATTATGTTGAATCCAATGGCAGGAGCAGCTATTTCAAAGATAGCAAGATATATTATGATAGAAATTTTGGATTTACTATTGGCTTGTTTTGAAGACCTTTATTGCATTCATTATCTTGTTTTTATTATTTCTATTCTATTCTGTTCTGTTTGATTTTTACTATGTTCAAAGTTATCTACAGCTATTTTGAAGACATCAAAAGGCATTATGGTAACTATTGTTGATTTTGTAATGTTTTGAGTCCTGTATCAGTTACAATGGTTTGTTTTGATTGGTTTTATTCTGTTTTATCCTCTTTAAAATAAAATTTAAAAAAAATTTTTAAAAGAAGTTGATCATAGAAACAAAAATAAGAATGAGAGCAGATTTCTTGTGTGGGAAATAAAGGAAGTTGACATGTTTAAACTGCTAAAAGAAAAAAATGAACATTCTTTAGCTAGCAAAGTGTCTTTCAGAATTGAAAAGCTGGACATGGTGATGTGTATCTTTATAGTCGTGGGTATTCAGGAGGCTGAGGCAAAATTGTTTGAACCCAGGAGCTTGAGACCAGCTTAGATAACACAGAGAGACAAGGAAGAAAAGAAGGAAGGAAGGAAGGACAGAAGGAGAGAGGGAGGAAGGAAGGAAGGAAGGAAGGAAGGAAGGAAAGAAGAAAGGAAGGAAAAATGAAAGAAGGACTTTCATATTACACTGAAAACCACAATACACTGCTAATTAAAATTAAGATTTTCAACAAATGAGATATCGCATCAGAAAACTCAATACGATTAAGATGGAAAGATGCTAAAAATTAATCTATAGTTACAGCACAATTTGAATCAAAATGCCAGGTGGTTGCTTGAAGAAACTGGCAAACTAATCCTAATATTTATATGGAAATTCCAAACAACAATATCACCCAAAGCAATCTTGAAAATGATGAACCAAGTTGAAGCATTCATGCTTCTTGAGGTCAAAACTTAACTATGAGGCTTCAGTAATCAAGAAACATGGTGCTGGCATAAGATAGAAACTAAGATTAAGGGAAAGAATTCAGTATCCAGAAATAAACCCTTAGATTTACAATCAATTGACTTTTAATAAAAGTACTAAAGGGGAAAAGAGGATTCTTTTCCATGAATGGTACTGGGACAACTACCTGGATGGCCACATAGAAAGATGAGTTTCTGCCCTGACCTCATGCCCTGTATAAAATGTAACTTAAGGTGGGTCACCTATCTAAATGAAAGAGCTAAAACTATAGATAAACTTATTTTTTAAAAACCCATGAGCTAGACGCAGTGGTGCATGCCTATAATCCCGGCACTCTAGGAGGCCAATGCAGGAGAAACCAGGGAACCCAGCTTGAGAAACTCAGCAACTTAGTGAGACTAAGTCTCAAAATAAAAAATATAAAAAGGCTGAGGATACAGCTCAGTGCAAAAGCCCTAGGTTCAAACCCCAGTACCATAACAACAAAACAAAACAAAAGTAAATCTTCATGATAGACAAAGAATTCTTGAATATAACAAAAGCACAGGCAATAAAAATTTTAAAAACTAGAGTTTATTAAATTTAAAACATTTTGTTCCTCAAAAGGCACTATCAAGAAATTAAAAAAAAAAAGACACAGATTGGGTAAATTACAAATTGTGTATTTTATGAAGAACTCAAATCAGAATATATAAAGAACTCTTTAGGTCCAAAATAATACACAAATAAGCCTATTTTAAATGGACAAAAGGAAAGGGGAATGGGAGTGGAAGGGAAAAGAAAAAAATGAGAAAGAAGGATAAAATGGAAACAAAACTTTAGGAATAAGGAGGGGAAGACAGGTTGAAGAGAGGGGAGGGGAATGGGAAAAAAAGAGGAACTAAGAAATATCATGTTCAGGAATAGGGAATATTATTATAGGAATTCCCTATTATAGATCACTATGTATATATAAATTGTACAAATAAACTTAATTATAAAAACATTGAATTTTACCAAAGATGATAGGTGAATGACTAACAAGTACACAAAACTATGTACAATGTCATAATTATTAGGCTAATATAATTTAAAAACACATGAAATACCACTTTAAATATTGGCTAAAATAAAAAGAAAAGACAAATATATACAATGAGGTGGAGAATGTGAAGCCCTGGTACATTACTGCATTACTGGTGGAATGAATATAAACTGGCATGCACCCTCTAGAGGCCAGTTTGCCAGTGACCTAAAAATCTGAGGGGAACTGTACCTCATCACTGACTCATCATTGAGAGGAGGAAAAGACCTTAAAACATATTCTAGGCTGTGGATGTAGCTCAATGGTAGAGTTCTTGCCTTGCATGCACAAGGGTTCAATCTCCAGCACCGAAACAAAACGAAAAACCAACTTATTCTAGCTCTGCTATCAAAAACAAACTAAGAAAAGAAGATTCTTTTACAGATTCCCAAACAGCAAAAACCACTATTATTTACTAACCTGGTCAGCTCTTAACTGAGTGGAGCCATCTTTATACATCAGGGTCACTACCAGGGCTGCTGCTTGCTTGAGTGCATCTGTTAGCTGGCTTTTTGCCAAATCATCCAAATATCTAATGTCGTAAAAGTGTCCTGAAGACCCAGAGGTTAGGTAGGTTTCAACTCTGTTAGCATCCTCTTCCAGTGCCATGTGTTTACTTGTTTTCTCTGATGAATTACTATATATAACATGCTTTCTTTTAAGTTTCATGCTTTCCTTATTTTCCTTGTTTATATTTTCCTTTAGGAAATACTTTCTCTTATTCTCTGTTTTCTTTAGACTGGAAACCTCTTGATTATACTGCAGAATCAAACCATTGGAAAGATCCAAAGGGCTTATGCTCTTTTGCTGTTGATCAGCAGGCAGTTGTCCTGTTAGCTTGGTCCTGGAGGACTGAGAGGAGAGCCTGATGGTTGCTTGACTAATTAAAGATTTAGGATTCTGCAGAAAAAGTAGAAACAATTTCATTGAAATATGGATTCACAGACAGACCTGCAAACCAAACTGATTTCTGACAAAACTTGTAGAAGAGAATGAAAGGACACAAGCTTTATATTATTTATGCCCATATTTTTTCCTCCCTTTTTGTAACTAGGGAAAGGCCTTCCACAGTCTATGCAAGTACTCTACCAATCTAGACCAGACTTATGACCATACTTTCTAGTGAAACTGTAGTGTCTTCTAGAACAGTGACTTTTCTCTACTAAGGGAAGTGTGCACATCTGAGACCCAGGACTGGCACAGGCAGGAGCTCAAAATGCCTCCATTGGCCTCTCTTCTGGGAAGCAGCCAGGTTATAGGAAGACATGGTACCTGTGCATAAGAGTGAGGATTAATAACTTACCACTTGCAAGTAAAGGCCAGTCATAGAGAAAATGAGATCACCAAAACTATTTGAAAATATGTTAATCTATTATTAATTAAAAAAAACCAGCTCAGCATTCCAGCCATGTGCAATATATACTGATAGATCCATGAACTAAACAACCAATGCGGAAAAAGCATCCCTATGTATGTCATCATAAGATTCATTTATGACAACACTTCATTTTTAACAACTGTGTATTCATATTGCTTTAAAATAATTTTAAAGGAAATACTTCACCACTAGGTCATGTCATAGAAATTTTTAAATTTATATTCATTTTTATTGCAGAAAAGTGTGGCTTTCAAGAACAGACTTTTGAACATAAAATCATATTAATTAAAAATTCTGTGGAGGAGTATACGTGAAAAGAAGTTCAATGAGAAAAAGAAAAAAGACTTCAGTCTGTTGAGAATTATGCTCATGTATTTTTAAGGGATGATTATGGATATGAAGTTGCTAAAGTAGTTTTAATCATAGTGGTTATATTTCAAATGTGTGACAGTTCTTAAAATGTCAATATTAACAAGATACCAGAAAGCATGTCCTTTGCAACTTTTAAAACTTGTTATATTTTAAACAACTTTAAGATATGTCAAGAAGTATATGGCTTTTTAAAATTCCAGGGTCAAATAACATCCTAGCAACCCAAGTGGTAAGTCCTATCGTCAATTCTGCTAGAGGTAATTTAAGATTGAATTAAGTTAGGACAGGACCTGAGCATAAGTACCTCTCTAAGAGTCCATTCACACTTAACCACTAGGCTGCCCCCTTGTGAACCAGGGTTTCACGCATAAGGTCTTTAGTGATAGGACCTCTTCCTTCCTCTCTAGGCTGAACTGTTTAACTATCTATTGTGGACTTTGTAGTCCTGTCTCGCTGAACTTCTGCTTATGTCGATCACTCCAAAGTTCCCTCAACCTGAGCATCCCTCTTCAGCAGCACCCCCTGCCCTGCCGTTCTCTAAAAGTGGGGTCTTCAGGTTGGCTAACTTCTACTCAGCCACTGGATCTCAACTCATACAATTTCCATATTTCACAAAGGCACCCCAAACTGCAGTCCCCACCACGCAGACAGGAACACTGGAACCACACACAGGTGGGTTAGATGTCCCTCCTTTGCTGCCTAGTCCTCCTGTCCCAGGACTTAGCACAGATCCAGGGGAGATCTACTATGTTTGTCTCCTCTTTCTCTCATCCTGACAAGATTGATGTGTGCTCTTGAGAACGAGCAATTCTATGCACACAGACAAGCACATAACCCACATCTGCAATGACTTACCCTTTTTTCCAGTGATTGATCTTTCCCATGTTCCAGTAGCACTGAGTACTTAACATTAGATTTGTTGGTCATTTCTACAGCTTTAGAAACAACAAAAAAGAACTATAAAACATTAAAGAAAGATTAGAATACAAATCATACAATTAGCTAAACACTGAAAATAGCTGGTATAATCATGTTATTTACATATGTTTTTCTTAAAATAAACTTTACTGCAATAAAATTCACAATCAAAATACACATTACCATTGCAATAACTAGTCATGTAAAATATTTTCAAGTTAACTGGAAATAGATCTATGAATATATGAAATGTGTATTAAAAATAATTGCTTGGAATTTGCATTAGAATGTTTGATTTTGAAAAACCAAAGTCAACATTTTATAGAAACTTTGCAAGTTTAAAGGTTTGAGGGTCTCTCTCTCCCCACCCTTCTTTCTGGTGCCACAGATGAAACCTGGTAGGCAGCACATACTAAGCTAGGGCTCTGCCTCTAAGCTCAACAGCCAGCTGCACTAAAGAAATTCTTAAACTCAATTAATACTGCAGTGAAGCAGCGAGTCAGTAAAACATTATTAATATAAACATCTAAGTTAGATTTTGTTTTAATTTTAGGAAGCCTAACCTGAATGTAAGTGGTAGAACAAAGATTCAACACAAGACAACACGACTTGGATGTCTGCGTGTTTTGTTTGCTTGTTTCTGCTTTGTTTTGTTTGGGTACTGTGGATTGAACCAGGGCTTCCCACTGAGCAACACTCCCGGTCCTTTTTTTATTTTAAGACAGCATCTTGTTACCTTGAAAGTGCATGTGAAAAACTGAATATCTGAAGACAGATATAACAAATCTGACAAGGCTCCAAGAAAAAAGGAACCCTTCTACATTGCTGGTGGGAATGTAAACTGCTATAACTAATATGGAAATCAGTGTGGAGATTCCTCAAGAAACTAAAACTAGAAATTCCATTTGACCCAACTCTTCCCCTTCTAGGTATCTCCCTGGAAGAGCTAAAGCCATCATAATATGGTGATCCCTACATACCCATGGTATAGCAGCACAGTTCACAATAGCTAAATCTTGGAAGCGGCCTACATGTCCATCAGCAGATGAGAAGATAAAGAAAATATGGTATCTACACAAATGGGGTACTACTCTGCCACAAAGACATATAAATTTGAGTTATTTGTAAGGCAATGGATGCACTTCAGAGTATAGTGTTAAATGAAATAAATCAGACATGCAAGTTTAAATATATGATTTCTCTCATATGAAAAAACCCAAATTATAAATAAAGAATAAAATAAAAGATAGATAATAGGAAGTAGGGATATAGATCTTTCTCACATGGGAAGGGGATCAAGAGATAGAGTTGGAAAATAGAGAAAAGGTATGAAAAAGGAAATTAAAGGCGTGTTATGTACATGCATTGATTCCACACAAGGGATGTAAATATTAGTTACTGCAAACATGTACTCATAAGAAAACAAAAAGCAGGTAAATAAGAAATATAAAATTAAAAAATATAAGATTTGCCTTGCCAGATTATCAGGACACACATGAGGCTACTGCAGTCAAATCTACATGGTATATGCATAGCAACAGATGAAAAGACCTCCAGAACAGAATATGCAATCAGAAACTGATCCCAGAACTTGTGATAACTTCATAAACAACAAATTCAATAGAAAGCAACAGATTGAGAGAGCAGAAACAACTACATTCAAAAGAAAACCATGCATTTGGAAATCTATTTGAAACAGAAATGACAATGACATAGGGCTAATTTCTAAATTATACAAGCTCTTACATATTGACAAGAAAAAACAAATAACAGAAAATAAACAAAGGACAGGAAGGCAATGCATAAAACAGCAAACAAACATAATACAGAAACTCACTGGTAGTCAAGGAAATGCAAACTAAAACTATTTTTCCATGTTGGAACAGTTCAGTTCAGCTCATATACGACAGTGGTCCTTATATCACTGGGGACCAGAGCCATCCTAGTTTGTGTGAGCACACTCTATGAGCTCCACACGGGCCAGGGATTTAGCTCAGTGGTATAAGCACCTGCCTGGCAAGTGTGAGGTCATGAGTTCAATCCTTGGTACCAAAAAAAAAAAAAAAATCTATGAGCTCCACACAATGAAGAAATCACCTAGAAAGGCACCTCTCAGAGTGCGTCCCTGTTATTAAGTGACACATGACTGGAGATAAAGGGGAAAAAGGAATCTGGTGCATTGCTGGTAAAAGTATGAAAACTTAATACCTTTTTGGAAACAGTCAACACTGACTGAAATTAAAAATTCAAACATCACTATTGGGAATGGAGAGGAGAAATGATCGAAGTGAGCATATAGTAGGTATCTGGGAAAGCTACCAGTGTTCTCTTTCCTAAGTGGAGTACAGGCTGTGAAATCTGGATGAATAAACTTAAAGATATGTAAGTTTATCTATATGATGGGGAGGAGGAGAGAGAAAGGGAAGGAGGGAGAATATCAATAAAAATCAAAGATATGAAACACATCAATCATTTAACAGAATAATCTTATGTTAGCTGTCTACTTCATAGAAATATATGCAAGAGTAAAATAGCTTTAAATCCAGTATTTATGGCATTATTGGTCATATGGCAAAAGACTGAAAACAAAGTAAATATCAAGGAGAGGGAAACCATACAACAAATAACTTGGCATTCACATGGTGAACCAGTCATTAAAGAGAATAACTTACAGCTGTATCCATAGACTGAACATCATGATCCCATTCTTTAGAACAATGACCAACTCTCCTCATTTACGTACATGGAAATGTTACCCACATACCCTGGCATGAGTCAAGTTCCCTGGAAGGCTATCTCTGTGATGGAGGTTGGCACTGGTTTGCATTTAAGGAATTGAGGCAGGCCCAGAGCAAAGAAAAAGCTGGCTAAGAGGCAGTCCCTTGACACCCTCTCTGGGCTGAGCCTGGCTTACATAGGGTCCCAAGAGGTCGGCGAGCTGGGCCTTTATACCTAAGCACCAGCCAGTCCTTGGATTCATTGCTTTTGGGGAAGGGAGTATACCCTTGGGCACAGAAGCTCTGTGGCGGGGCTTCCAGTAGCTCCTAATGGGGGAGTTGGGTACCTGCAGCACTCACTGAAGTCTACACTACACTCCTGAGACAGTTCCTGGAGGATCTGGTGGTCTTTTCCTTAGAAAAGGAAGTTAACAGGATTAATCACATCTTGTTAGTGCAGCTAGTTTCAGGTTGAAATGACATCATCCATCTGCCTTTACTCTCACCCAAGGTCTCCTCATTGCAGCCTACCACATTTGCTGATCTAGATGGCTATGGACAGAGTGACCCAAAATCTCATTCTGAGAGGTAAGGCCTGTTCACTCTGGCCAGGATGCCTACATTTGCCATACATCTGGAAAGGGAGGCGACCAATCATTATCTCCTGGTTGCTACCTCAACCATGCTAGGTAGTAGCAACTGTAGCTCCTCCTACATCCATGGCCAATCACCCTGGCAGGATGGACAGTGCACTCTTTGCCTACCAGTCTTTCAGCACAAGAAGACTGATATGTGCTTGAAATCTGATGGTGCTTCGCCCATGCCCCTATGGAAGGGTTTCCTTCTGGGAGCCCAGCTTTCAGACCTGCAGAACCCAGAGATGAGTGTGGGAATACACATACCTGAAATGGTGCCGGAAGTGCTAACTTTCACCTTTTGTCTCCTAGGCATTTTTAGCACATTCTGGGGACACTGTATCAGTAATGGTCACACAAGTACAGTACACACTGCACCTTGCAGGCTGCTGCCTGCTCTCTGCAGAGTGCGATCTCTAAGCTGTGCCTCCACAGACCATTCTGCTGCTCAGCCAGATGGCACTGTCTGGGCATAAGTGGTTATAAGGGAGCAGTGGGAGGCCCTGTCTGTGCCATTGCTGTGTGCCCACTATGGCATCCCTTGGCTCTGTGTGGATCCTGCATCAGTTAAGTGCACTAGGAAACTTGAGGTATGGAGCCAACAAGGTGGTGCGGATGGGAAAGGTGAACATGTCTAGAATGTGTGTCAATTCAATCAAAATGAATCAGCTTGGAGCTGAGTGTAGTGGGAGAAACCTGTAGTCCCAGCTATTCGGGAGGCTGAAGTGGGAGGATCTTGAGTGCATGAGTTCAAGACCTGATCTCAAGGGGAAAAAAAAGTGTATTTCGGGATATAGATGGTTCAACATTGTCAATCTGCACCAAAACATGGTGTCCCTTGGTGTCTGATCTCTGTTGGAAGTTTGAATGCTCAGCAGAGAAAAAGCTAAATTGGCTCTTGTGAGCAGGAGCACACAGCTGCTGTGCTGAATAACCATGTTAGTGCTGGGACAGCATATGACAGAGATGACAAGTGTCAGCTGGGCAAGTCATCTTTTCACATTGTTGTTTGGTGTTTCCTGTGTGGTAGATGTTTGTGGGTAGGAAATACTTTGTGCCATTCCATAGGTCCACCCACCTTGCCTCAAGAAGATCCTGTGCCAGGCCTTCTGATCTTTATATTCCAGGCCGCTGGTCAACCCCTCAAGCCACTCCCCCTTGCCCATAGGTCCAAATGTTTCCTAACCCTGGAGCCTTTTCTCTTTCCACACAGAGTGGATGCTCAAACAGACTCCTGACCAAAAGTTTTACCACCGGATTTCCCCTCAGCATTGTCTTCCGGGGCTGTGGTATGCCTACAACCAGCCTTTGGCTTGCCCTCTTTTTTTTTTTTTGTACTGGGAATCAAACTCAAGGCCTTGTACTGGCTCTCTTCTTGGTTGTCTGACAGAACCACCCCATGCTGGGCAGGTCTGACCTCACAGTCACATGATGTCCTCATGGTCTTACAGTCCATCTCAATCAGGGGCTAGAGACATGGCAGGAGGCTCTTGCTGTTTTTTAAATCTTAAGAAAATTTGTAGCTCTGTATTATAGATGGTATTGCCTTGTCCAAAGTCTGCATTCTGTTTCTCCTGTTGAGATCTTGCCATAAACATCACCCGGCATCTTTTTCCACCTCTAATGCCATGGATGTCCATGTGGTTGGGCCATTTACTTTTTTTTTACCAAACCTCTTATTGAGTGCTTTCCTACTCTAGGCTGTACAAGGAGCGGTTGGTTTTCAGTGCTTCTCACTGTATGGGCTCGTTCAGTATGCCCAAAGGTGGAAGACGCTGCCTCCACTCCTCAAATCCATAAATGTCTATCAAACACAGTGCTTCCTTCTTAGCGATGGAAAGTGAAAAAAAATGAATTTGTCCTTTACTTACCAGGGAATACCCAGCACAACACAGATCACTAAATTCCCATAAACTTCAGTTGTGGTGGGGCCCTGAATCATTCTAAGATTAATATCCCAACTGTTAAGGCAACCAGAGCTCTAATGAGCTTGTCATTTCTTTCTTTCTTTCTTTCTTTCTTTCTTTCTTTCTTTCTTTCTTTCTTTCTTTCTTTTTTTTTTTTTTTTTTTGTCTTTTTGAGACAGGGTCTTACTATGCAGTTCAGGCTGGCCTTGAGCTCACTTTGTAGCCCAGGCTGGTCTCAAACTCACAATGATCCTCCTGCCTCAGCCTCCTGAGTGCTGGGATTACAGGTGTGAGCCGTCATGCCTGGCTAAGCTTGTCATTTCTTGTTCATGCTGGTTTAATGTCAACAAAATGGTGAACCACTTGATAACAGTCCTGAAGCAAGATGCAAGTTAGTATTCTTTATCCTGAAATGCAAGCTATTTCTGATTTTCCTTTCTGATACAGATAGAAAAAAAACATGTATCACCAACTGATATCACACACCTGAGGCCTAGTGAGTTGCATGTACCACACCCAGCCCAGCAGCTGCTGAAGTTTCCTCAATTTGGTTAAGTGTGTGTCGCCCACCACCATGCTTCAGGTTCTAGCTGACTTGTCAGTACTTCTGAATTAAATGGAGACATGACAGGGACTGCCTCCTCCTCTGAATCCTTTGGGTGTTTAAGGATGGCACTAACATCTGCCAATCTTTCTGCGTTGCTATATTGTTTTTTATTTATTATCTTGTCTGGGAAGAGGCTTCAGCCATAAACTTCTCCACCATGGCAGCTCTTACCCTACAGGGAAAAGATCTGGTATTGAGGATTCTTCCCATTCCAAGTAACATCTGGGGACTTGGAAATGGCTCCTAGATGGATCCATCATGAGCCACAGGATCCCTCCCAAGGTTCCATTTCCTGCCCAAATCCCCATACCCTGACTGCTAAGAAGGACCATGATGACACTTCAGGCCTCCTGGTATCAGTGTCATAACAAACTTTGTGACTGACTGTTCTAAAATGCTTAAATATGTTTCTTTCTTCACATAGAAGGTATCAGAGTATATGGCCATAGGTTGCCCTAGGGGAAAGATGGGGGTAGTAACTGCCATACACTCTTGCTATTATTTTGCACGGCCCTTCCACCCCAGGTACCTTCCTTCCTTCAGTGTCTCTATAAGAATTACATCTACCTTCCTTCTGACAGGCACCGCCACCTGGCCTCCACTTCAAGACCCCATCAAGCTCACTGCTATCAGGGATCATCTACTATTGTCAAACCTGGTCACAGATAACAGGCAACACTAGGATTTTCACTGGAGCTAGTTTCCCTCCCCCCACCAACTGGAGCACTCTTTACTGCTTCGCACACTGAGGGGGCCCCCTGCAGGTCACTGCTATTTGCTGAGTTTACCAACCCTTAAGAACACAGCCACTCTAGCATGTCCAACCCTCTGGACTTTTTATCTCTCTTTTACCATCTGCTATGGCAGTTCTAACACCTCT
The DNA here is from genome assembly GCA_004027455.1 of Hydrochoerus hydrochaeris. NCBI lineage: Eukaryota > Metazoa > Chordata > Mammalia > Rodentia > Hydrochaeridae > Hydrochoerus > Hydrochoerus hydrochaeris. The sequence goes on from PVLA01008088.1 coordinate 35,191, forward strand.
ACTTCACGCAGTGTGAACCATTTCCTGCAAGGTACCAAGAACTACCCTAGCAGGATTATGTCTTATTTCAGGATCCCTGAGGAGCATTTCTCCATCACTAAGCTCTCTCACCAGCTGTAGTTGTACCTGTGCTCGCCCTAGCCTTGTTTACACATGCCAGTGAGATTCTGTAGTCCCTTCTATCCCTGGACCAGTTATCAATTTATTGCCACTCAACCATCAATTCAGCCCTGGTTGCACTGCTTGTTAGACTGGAGCTGGCCTAAACACCTGGCATGATGCTCAACTTTGCCAGCAGAGGGTGCTGGAGAGACACTGGCATAGGAAGGGCAACTACATGGGTCCTGTGCTTGCCTTTCTTCTCGTTCCTGCAGCTCTGGCTGGTGCACTAGCTTCCCAGCAGCATCACTGCGGACCACTTTCCAGCAGGTCTCCAGCATGTGCTAGCAGATATACGGGGAAGCTTCCCAAGGTCTTTGGGCACACATGGCAGTGACACCCCAGGTGGGCTCCTGACACTAACCTGTCTGTGATACCTCAGCACACTTTTGGGTTACATCTACACCTTCTGTGATAAGAACTGAATCTCACCCAGCAGTGAATGACTTCTAAATTTGTCCCTTTACTCAGTGCTCTGCTTTAACCCAGGGGGAGGAGGCTGCTCCCTGTGTGTGCTATGATGATTCTTACTCATTGGTGGCTTATCCTATCGTTAGTTAACAATGCTACAAATAGCTATTCAAATTACTATATGGTTTCTGTCACTAAACTGGCCAGTACTGCTTGGCCAGGTTATGCTGCAACTTAATGATCAGGTAAATGGTGATGGCAAGAAAGAAAAAGCCTGAACTGTACATATGAATGCTTTCACAATTCCAAATAATAATACACATATGTGCCAAATATATAAAAAAACTTTTAAGAAAAATGTGGGATTAGACTTTGCTTTTTATTTAAAAAACAATTTTTTTAGCTGGGTGTGGTGGTGCACGCCTATAATCCCAGCACTCAGGAGGTTGAGGCGGAGAATCGCTGAGTTTGAGGCCAGCCTAGGTTACAAAGTGAGTTCAAGGCCAGACTGAACTGCATAATGAGACCCTGTCTCAAAAAGTTAAAAAAAAAAAACCTTTGGGGCCGGGGATTTAGCTCACTGGCATTAGCAGCTGCATGGCAAGCACAAGGTCGTGAGTTTGATCCCCAGTACAGCCAAAAAATTAAATTAAATTTAAAAAACTTTTTTCTAGGCACGGTGGTGCATGCTTATAATCTCAACAAGCAGACAGCCATGAGTTTGAGACAGCCTGAGCTGCATACTGGGTTCAAGGGCAACCTGAACTATGTAGCAACACCCTGTCTCAAAAGAAAAACAAACAAACAAACAAACAAAAAATCTTTCTCTAAACTATTTCAAAGACAGGAAGCATGTCTTACTCTTCCAAAACAGAAGTTCCTGCACCACTTTTAAATGGGGGAGCAGTAGGAGGGGTACTGTCCTTTAATAGGAGTGACCAGTTGCAGGTCCCAGGAGTATGTGGGACTCAGTCCAGAGGTTCTCATCTTATGCCTCTCAGGGTTAGATCCTTCTTCCTGACCAAGGCCATGACCTGAGGTACCATACAGCCAAGGCTGAGACAGCAATCTTTTCTGGAGCCCAGGACAGTCTCTGGCCTGAGCTGGGGGTGGCTTCTTTCCAGTGAGTCTGAACTCTACAGGTACCAACCATCTGTACCCTATCTACAATTGGTGAAGTCATCAGTGCCAGCCTACCTGAGGGCAACCCAACTCAACTCCATGTCTTTCTCAGGGCATTCCTGGCACTAACTGGAGCTGATGCAAGATCCTGGGAATCAGCTGACATCTGCCAGCAGGGGGTTCACTGAGGAGCACTCCTGGGGACAAGGACTAAACCAGGGGAAGCTGAAATGTGATGCTGTAATATAATTTAGCTAGTGACACTGGAAGAATGGGATCTGAATGGCACAAACACAGACATGGTATAATTATAATCAGGGAAAGAAAGCAACAGAAATATAAAAGGCACAAACTGAGTTGCTAACATGGGTTAAAAATAAGGGGTAGGAGGCTGGTCGTAATAATCCCAGCACTTGGGAGACTGAGGCGGGAGGACTGCTGGGTCTTCAAGGCCAACCTGGACTACACAGTGAGTTCACCACCAGCCTGAACTACATATCAAGACCTGTCTCAAAAAACCAAACTAAAACATAACAATGAGGAGGGCTCAATAAGTAAGAAAAAACCTGAGTTAACTGACCTTCATTCACCTTTATGTAAAATGACATGTGCATAAGTATGTAAAAAATATTTAAGAAAAAGGCCAGATAATGGACTTCAGGTGGTTTTTTTTCTCTTCAGTGAGACAGATGGAACCCAGGCCTTATGCCCAGTAGGCAAGTACTCTACTACTGAGTTACACCCTCAGTCCTGTACTTTACTTTTTGTTAAAAGGAAAATTTTCCTGAAGAGTTATAAACAAAGAGACCTTCCCCAAAATGCTGAGTATTTACAAGACAATAAAAAAGTAAAACCCTGCCTATATTTTTTGTAGAAAACACTTACAAATCAGACAGAGCTGAATTCTCAGATCAGCCCAGTTACAGAAGCATGAAAATGAGCCTGACATTTTGTTCTGCCTTCTAAGAGCTCAAAATGTACCACACAGTGAACAGTATTTCACAAACAATGAAGTACCTGTTCTTCAGAGTCTGTTCTGTAAAATGGGCTGCCTCTCAATCAAATGTACAAACAGCTTCCTGTAATACAGCACTGTAGTAATGGAGGAAGCATTATTGCAGCAGAACCTTGTAAAACACTATGATTTCAATACTCAGAGTTGAGAGCAAAGGAGAAAAGGGTAGGCAGAGGAGAGTCAGAAAAGTGCCATGTATCTGAAAGTCATGGTCAAATCTGGTTTTGTATTTTTTTTTTTTTCTTTTTGAGACAGGGTCTTGCTATGCAGTTCAGGCTGGCCTTGGGTTCACTTTGTAGCCCAGGTTGGTCTTGAAGTTGCAAACAATTCTACTGCCTCAGGCTCCTATTCTTTTTTTTTTTAAATTGGTACCAGGGATCGAACTCAAGACCACTTGCAAGCAAGGCAAGCACTTATGCTGCTGAGCTAAATCCCCAGCCCATGCCTCAGCCTCTTAAGTGCTGGGATCACAGGAGTGCACCATCACACCAGCTGAATGGAACAAAAAGATGGAAAATACCACTGAAATGGGTAGGATAGAGGCAGATCTTGAAATAGGAGCCCATAGGGATGTTCTAGAAATAAATTTGGCAGAGAAAAACTACAAGAAACAAGCTAACTAGTAATGATGCAAAGAAAAAAACAAAACAGCAGTAAACAAGGCAAGATGCAGTCAGGTGGTTAACTGCAAAAATCCACATGAGAAGGGTGGGCCTGCCTGCACCGGGACAGTGGAGGTGAAGCCTAAGACCTTGAAGGTTGGGCTGCAGATTTAGCTCAGCTGCATAAGTGCCTGCCTTACAAGCACACAGTCATGAGTTTGATCCTTGGTACCGATTAAAACAAAAAAAAAAGACCTTGAAGGTTTCACTACCTGCCTATTTGGTAACTGACTGGATAAAGGATTTCACATTTACCTGTTTTTTTGGTACTGGGGATCGAACTCAGGACCTCATGCTTGCCAGGCAGGCACTTACACCACTGAGCTAAATCTCCAGCCCCTATCTAATAAACTTCTGATTTGAATATGATATTAATAAGAGATCTATTGCCATTAAGTTGTTTCTGCCCCTGAAGTTGCAAAATATTGCCACTAGGTGGTGGCAATAAAGACAACCTTCACATTAGTAAACTAGATTTTAACAAACAGCTTCAAGGGTCTTGAACTTTTATTAATTTTTAAGTTTTTTGTTTTGTGGCCCTTAGGATTGACTCAGGACTTCTCACTGAGCTACATGCTGGCTTTTTAAAGTATTTTTTACTTTGAAGGGTTTCACTAAATTGGTAACTTTGCCCAGGATGGACTTGAACTTAGGATCTTTCTTTCTCAGCCTCCATGAGTGCTAAAATCACAGGTGTGTTCCCCACACCCAACTTAATCTGTCATGTTGTAAAAAACATTTCAGTATTACTAGAAAACACATTAGCCTCTAAGGTCCAAAAAGTTAAAGTGAAAAGGAATTCTGATGTGTGCTAGAAACATTATTTCTACAAATACTGAGATGAAACTCAGAGTAATGTTCCAATAAATATGTGCTTAATCATACACACAATCCTATACACAGCACCTGGTTACCTAACAACTCTGAAAAATCCTCCTTCCCCACTATTTGCCAGTTTTGATGACATTACTAAACAAATAAAATGACCATAAATATTTAATTTAGAAGAACTCAATTCTATAACTTCCTATTTTTTTGAAATTCTATATCGTTTCTATTCTCTCTTGCTTTTTAAAATAAAAAAATTTAAAAATTCAGTACATAGTGAAAGGTGTGTGAATTAAAGCAAAAACCTAAGCTACAGTCATACAAGACCCATCAATACAAGTCTTAAAAAACAAAGTTTCTTTCTTTCTCACTTCTAGGACAAAAGGTCTCAGGCAGTGGTGTGGCTGTTTCAGGAAGCATGAGAGGCCCTTCCGGCATGTTGTTCTACAATCCTCTAGGTCACTGCTATCATTTGTAGGGCTGGACAAGAGTCACTTTAGAGTTCATCTTGAGGCCTATCCTGGAAATGGCACAGACCACTTGAATTCAAACCCTGAAGAAGAAATCCAGCCACTGAGTTACACATGACTGAGCCAGGTAGGAAAACCATGCCTTGAAAGGGAAGACTAGATTCCTGAGTGGTGAATAAGTGATCACCAAGAGGGTCTTCAGAATAATATAAAATGCCCATGATTAAGAAGTGGTAGCCATAAAACTCATGATAACAGTTACCTTAAAGCAGAAGATTTTGGAAAGTTTTGAAATGCTGGCAATGTGAGTTGTAGTTACTCGAATATTCTCATATAAATTTATTAAGCTGTATTTTAAGTTTCTGCAGTTCTAATACTTCTTCATGGTAAAGTTTTACAATAAAGCTCTACACTTATTTCAAGAAGAGAGAACAGGGGCTGGGGATTTAGCTCAGCAGCATAAGCGCCTGCCTTGCAAACCTGCAGTTGTGAGTTCGATCCCCAGTACCAATAAAAGTATATATATAAATAAATTAAAGAAGAGAGAACAGTCTGATCTTTACCAGATGTATTTGGAGACACCAGTCAATGAAACAGATCAAAAATTAGGTTTCCAAGTGACACATACCACAGGTTTAATGATCAGTTTTACTAAGTGAAAGCAAATATTTGTACTTTATTTCCATAATTTGAGTTCAACTGTGATATTTATGTGGTAGAAAATAGGTTTATAGAAATAAAAGGCTCAATGGAGTACTTCTCAGCCATAAAGAATGATAAATGATACATTACTTTTATATGTAAATGGACGCACCTTGTAACATACTCATTAGTGAAATAAATAAGACACACATGTGTAAACATTGTACTGATTCATAGTGTGACAAACTGAAAGAAAAAAACGTTTGTGGATATGCATATGTATATAAAAAAAGAAATAAAAAGGCTAATTTACAACACTTTTCTTATAAGAAATATGACATAACAGCTCAGTGTGTAATAAGAACCCAGGAATAAGTCTTTCAGTCCATCATCACTCACTTATAACCCACCAGCCATCCCACTTTAAATTCAGATCCTTCTAGGAAGAAATCAAACAAGAATGTGAAGTGGAAAGGACCCTATGAGAGCCCTACTATCCCTTCCTCCTAGTGTTCCTGCCCGTGTGTAAGCCCATTCACTGAGTATGGATGGGACTTACTGACTGCTTTCTGACAAGAACACAACAAAGGTGACAGGATATGTGCAGTCATTTAAAAGACTAAGTCCATCTGGTTAGGGAGACTCTCTTGCTGGCTTTGAAAAAGCAAACTGCCTGTGAGGAGGACCACATGAAAAGCACCTAAAGTGGTTTCCAGCCAACAGTCAGGAAGAAATGGAAGCCTTCAGTGTGAGAAGATGCAAGAAACTGAATTGTGCCCGTACTCCTGTGGGCATGGAAAACAATGCTTCCTCACGTAAGCCTCAGAAGAGACCCATCTGTAGCTCACACAGCCTGCAGAGAACACTCACCCGAGCCATACCTAGGCCGACCCACAAAACCTATACTACAATAAATATGTTGTTTGAAGCCAGTAAATTTGTAGTAACTTAGCAATACATAATACAGAATTCTTATGAAGATTCTATTATTTTCCAAATCCAAGAACACTTGGCAGAAAAATAATTTTCCATTACCTTCGAAATAACAAAAGCCAGAAGTTCAACAGGGTACTTCAGGGCATAAGAGTTCATACGAGATGGGCTGGCTATCGCAAATTTTTTAACACTGTTACCAGAGGCATTTCACTATTCTTATCAGTTGTTGAAGGAAAGTACACTACTACCTCTGTCAAAATTTTTAGAATTTTACAGAAAGACATATAAGAAATGTCTGGTTGTCTTTTACGGGAGATAAAGAGGAACAGAGGAATATTTAGTGTTTAATTGGGAGTCGTAAGCATACTTGTAATCCCAGCATTCTGGGAGGTTGAGGCAAGAGGATCAAAAACTCAAGCCCAGTCTGAGCAACTTGGTAAAACTTGTCTCGAAATAAACAATAAAAGGCTGGATCTGAAGTTCAGTATGAAGGCCCAAGATCAATTCCCAGTAATACAAGTAAATAAGTAAGCAAATAGTATGTTTAATTATTATTATCTCTTATTTCCCATAAAACACTACAAATTTCTAGATAGATAGTTCAGAAATTCTTACTGGTCAACTTGTGATTTCTACTGTACTAAGACATACACACAACACACATACATACAGTGAATGTAAACAGATTGAGATATTAAGTGTTACTGCACTTAATGAAGAAATTGTATTTATGACAGCTTTTGTGCTAATATTTGGGAATGCTTTTTTTGCATTGTCTTTTTGAGACAAGGTCTCACTATGCAGTTCAAGCTGGCCCTCAGTTTGTAGCCCAGGTTGGTCTTTTCACTCCCAACAATCCTCCTGCCTCAGCCTCCCGAGTGCTGGGATTACAAGCATGCTCTCAATTATTTCATTTCAATCTAAATTATTTCATCTCAGTCTAATTACTTTGTATCTTTATCATAACTTACTCTGTAGGAAAAGAATAAACCACAAATTACTGGCAAGACTTTTAAATTTATTTAAAAAATAAAAAACAACTTTTTGGTTTTTGTTTTGCTTTGTGAGTAGCAAAACAATCCTCTGATATTAGATACATTTCAGCTGAAGTTGAGTGTTCATCATTGTTTACACTACTATAACAAATCTCATGAACACACATAGAGCAATTGTCTTTGCCATCTAGTTTATGCATTTTTATGACATTATAATACACATTCTTCTAAAATACATCTCTTAAGCACCACTCACAATAGCAAGTCCTGTGTACAGGTTCAATGACCCAAGAGTCAATCAGGAAGCACTATAAGAGCCCATCTCTTTTGAAGATACTTAAATGCTTGATTCAGATTCTAAGGAAATGTTAAACAGAAATGTTTGGAACAAGGAAGAGAGTGCTATATTTTTCAAGCAATAAAGGTTAAGGAGCCATGAAACAGTAAGCATAGCTCAGCAATGGATGAGAATAAAGGTTGCAGGAACTAGGTTTCTTTTCTTTGTAGGCATAAAACTTTTATATTAAATATACAGTTCTATGGAACAATTTTGCTACATTAATTTCAATTCTTAGTCTTCAAAATTATTAACATTCAAGATAATAAGATAGAAAGATTCATAAAAATTACTTACTCTTTGTACTCGCTCCCCAGTTCTCAGAATTCACTGCATCACCTGAATGCATAGCAGACAAGATCTTCTGAGCAACACTGGAGAGGGGTGTCTCACAGAGATCAAAGCCTACACATGCCCCATAACTCTCCATTTTCATAAAGTCCTAAATGCAAGATTAACATAAGAAAAATACACTTATATCACGACCTCAAAATAAGAAACCCCATTAAATTACATATTTGAAAATTTTATGTACTGAGACTTTCACTTAAACATCAATATTAATAACCATGAGATAGATTTCTATCATCCCACAATCCAAATAGGTTAGTCGGAAGAAAAAATACAGCTACTCAACTGGTGATCATAGTAAACAGATAAATAACTTATTTGCTAGCTAACCACTTAAAAAGCAAGCAATCCATTCAAATAATTCCTCCATTTTGAAAAATGGTTATTAATTTTCAAGCAAATAAATCTGATAGCACATCAATTACAACTGACTTGGGTCACAGCAGACATCACCTGCCAACCCTTCCACTGTTCAGCCTTACTGGTCCTTGGGGCATAACAGCACAATGCCTGGCTGGCAAGGGCGAGGTCTTGAGTTTGATCCCTGGTACCAAAAAAATGTTTTGGGTTTTTTTTGTTTGTTTGTTCAATGGGTTACAAAAATTAACAGTGATTACTTTTACCTACGCATGCCTGTTTTCTAATCATAGCTTAAAAAACCTCTATATAAAGTCCACCTGAAACATGAGGTATTAGGTTGGCATTCCATAAACAAGGAAAGTATTCTTGAAGGCATTACCTATAGAGTATATTGTATCTAATAGAAGCCATGCACCAATTGGGCCCTTAAGGAGCATTTGGCACAAATGATAAACTACTTCAAATTACTTTATACTAACTCTTAATTTCTAATCGTCTAAATACTAGGTAAGCTAGGCATGATGACACATGCCCACACTCCTAGCACTCAGAAGACTGAGGCAGAAAGACTGCCATATGTTCAAGGCCAGCCTGGGCTCCACAATGAGTTCAAGTCCAGCCCAAACTACATAGCAAGACCTTGTCTCAAAAATAACAACAAAAAAATCCAAATGTAAAAAAGCAACTACTAGATAATAGTCTATATTTTAAGTACTTTCATTCTTAACATTTATTTAAAATGTACATAAATCTCGATCAACTTTTAGTAATTTTGAAAGTTAAATTTGTTTCATTCCAAAGCTATTTGTGATATATGTCACACACAAATCAAAGTATCTCTGAGATATCTTGTAGAAACTATATTCTTAAAGCCTAGAAAAAAGTGAAAAAAAAAATGGTAGTCTTGGCACTCTATGGTAGAAGCAGAAATACCCAGTCTCAAAGTCTACAGGAGGGAATTATGTAAAAAATACAGTTTGAGGGGCAGAATTTCACTTCAGTCAAAAATGCAGGGACTAAGCCAGGGATTTAGCTCAGTGGCATAAGCACCTGCCTTGCAAGCGCTAGGTCATGAGTTTGATCTCTGGTACAAGAAAAAAAAATGCAGGGACTAAGCTATTTCACATATATAGTAGTGCCCTCTCTGGGAGAGAGGACATTCCAAACCTCTGGAAAGCCTGGAGCTGCTGACAATACTGAACTCTATACACTTGATAACTGACAGGGCTACCAAGTGACTAATCCACATAGAGCACGTAAGAACAGGAATTATTCCTGTCACAGATGAGGTTTGAGACTTCATCACATTACACAAAATGATTTAAAACTTAAGTTCCTGGAATGTCCCATTTAATACCCTCTAATCATAGATGATATCAGGTAAGTAAATCTTCACAAAGCAAAACTAAAATGGTTAGTATTGTATTAAGGCCTACAGATCTAAGACTGCCAACTCAAAGTTCTACAAATTTTCAAAACAGAACAGTTTTTTTAAAAAAGGAGAAATTTAACTGTATTTAAAGCATTAGCATCACATAATGATGATTTTTCTCTATAAGCAGAAATGTATCAGGACTAAGTGCCACCAAGCAAACAAGTGAATCATAAAAAGCACTGGTGCTTGGACCAATGTATGAGGAAAAAAACTGAATTGATGTAGGTGAATATTCCTTATATGAAATACTTGGAAGCAAAAGTGCTTTGGATTTCAGGATTAGAATATTTACATAATGCATAACAACCTCTTTGGATGATGGGACCCAGGTCTAAACATAAAATTAATTTTTTCACATAATATTTTACACACAACCTGACATTAATTTTATACAATAATTTTAATGTACCTGGAATTTGATTGACCCATCATGAGGTCAGATATGGGATTTTCCACTTACATCATGCCAGCATGACAAAGAAAGTTTCAGATTTTGGAGCACTAAATTTTTAGATTAAGGATACTTAACCTCTATAATACAGTATTTGAATCTATTAAATGAAATGTTTCATGACTTCAAATTTTAAAACATAGTAATATTTATTAGAAACATTTTCCTAACACATAAAACATTAAAATACAGAATGTGTAGTACAGATACAGATTCAGTTTTTAGTTGTTTTCAATCTTTAAGACGATCAGCTGTAATTTTTGATTGGTTTTCTAAGTTTTCAACAATATATTTCAGATAGTCTCCATTTTTAAAAAAATGTACATATAATTCTCTTTCCATCTTATGCAATTTATTAGTTGCCAGAATTTTTCTTTTTGTCTTCACATCAGCAAGAATATCAGTAAGGAGAGTATTTAGCTTATTCAGCTGGGATTCAACTTGATGAAACTGCTGTGTTATATCCTAAAAAAGAAAAAGAAAGATGCTTTTAATCAAGATCCTTATTCCTAACATTAATTATAAATTTAAAATATAATTTACAAGGAAAGACTAAATGATTTAATAACTTGCACAATTTTAGCAATAAATTTCAATTAAAACTTAGTAACAGGCTTAGGGACTACATGTAAAATTAACTGCAACTTCTGACATGTATATTAAGTAATTCAAATGTGAACTATTCTATGTATTCATTTACTCAATAGATAGTACTGAATGCTTACCATGTGTCAACCATGTATTTCAGAGACTACAGATACAAGAAGAAATAAAATTTTTCTCATGGAGTTTATATTCTGCTTAATTAACCAAACTTTGGGGCCAGGGATATAGCTCAGTAGTATAGTGTCTGCCTGTCAAGTGCGAGCTCAGAGTTTGAGCTCCAGTACAAAAAAAAAAAAATCAAATGTTGCATTAGCTTAATTATAAACAAAAGTACAGCAAAAATCTTGAAATGAACACCAATAAAAAAGAACTCAAGCCAGATGTGGCAGCACACGCCTGTAATCCCAACACTTGGGAGTTGAGGCAGAAGGACAGTTGCAAGTTTGAGACCAGCCTGGGTTACAAAGTGAGCTCAAGGCCAGCCTGAACTGCATAGTGAGATCCTGTCTCAAAAAGACAAAAAAAAAAAAAAAAAGTCAATAAAAACAATCTCCCTTTTACTCTCTTCCTAATGAGTGTCTTATAAGACAGAATTACATGTAACATTCAACAAAAACCATCCTAACAAAATTCTGCTCAAACATGCTGGATCCTTTCTACTAGTAAATTCAGTTTCCTCAATTTCTAGCACTTAAGGCATTCTACTAATTTAACAAGTCCCCACAGCTTTCTAATCATTCTTTTCTTGTAAATTTTAGCCAGCACCACCAGAGGGTCTCAGAAAATCTGTGGCTCTAACTACTTTAACATTGCACTGCTTCTTCGTGTGGCCCACAACACTGCCAAGTACCTAGAGAGCTCTTCTGAATACACAAATTCCTGTAACTTGCTCTACACTAATCTCTGCAATAGGGCCAGGAATGCACAATTCAACAAGCTCCCTGCTGATCCTAATGTACAAGTTCCAGGATGATTGCTTAAGGTCTGTCATAAATACCAGCTCAACAGAACAGTATTTCTTAAATTACATTTTTTTTAAAATGCAATTTTGAGGGTTGAGGATTTAGCTCAGTGGCTTAAGCACCTGCCTGGCAAGCGTGAGGTCATGAGTTCAATCCCCGGTACAAAAAAAAAAAAAAATTAAAAATGCAATTTTGACATTATTATTACATTTTATGTTGGCCTTTGAGAAAAACTTCATAAACTTGAATATACTGAGAAACAAAACTTTTTTATTTTTTTTGGTGCCGGAGATCGAACTCACAACCTAGAGCTTGCCAGGCTGGCGCTTATGCCATTGAGCTAAATCCCCGGCCCAAAACTCTCATTTTTAATTTCAATTAAATACTAAAGATCCTACAGTTGCTAAAATACTCCTACAGATACCAAAAAAACCCAAAATATTCCACTTGCATTAATAATGAAACTGCAACTAAAAAAGTTTATATATTTTATATCATGAGACAGGAAATTATTAATATAATAACTAATGATAAGATTATAGTAAAATTACATACTGAGGAATTCTAAGATGTGTTTTTTCACATTTTAACATATCTGCACCTTATTATAATTGAGAAAATCATGACTGTTTTTAACAGTCACTTTTTTTTTTTTGGTACCAGGGATCAAACTCACAACCTTGTGCTTGCCAGGCAGGCACTTATGCCACTGAGCTAAATCCCCGGAGCCTTAACAGTCACTTTTAAGAAATACATTCTCATCAACATTCTTGAGGTATAGAATGGAAAAATACAATCAATTTTGTGAATCAAAAAGTAAAAGATGAATTCTAAACTGAATGTGAAGCCTTATATACACTTTAATGGACTTATTTTTTCCTTTTAAAGTATATTCAAGAGTGATATGAGCATGGTGACTCATGACTGTAATCCCAAAACTCAGAAGGCTGAGGCAAGAGGATTGCCCAGAGTTCAAGGCCAGCCTGGGATACAGAAGTGAGTTCAAGGTCAGCCTACACTAAATAGTGAGATCCTGTCTCCAAAGAAAAAAGGAAGAGTGGTATGATAAAAATCTATGTCTACCTATACCTAAAAAATCCTGTGCTATAAGTACAGTTTAAAAAATTAAATTACCAATAAGCATCAAGTCAGTTTAACTGGAAATTTTTTCTTTCTTAGCAATTCATAAAATGATGTAGCATGTGATTATTGGTGTCTAACAGACAGTATTGGTGAGATTATAAGTAAGTACCATTCTTTAAGACAGGAATATGGCACTGTCAACGTGTGTGTGTGTGTGTGTGTGTGTGTGTGTGTGTGTGTGTGTGTGTATCAATGATCCTACTTCTAAGATAATCCAAATCAAAGTATTCAACAAAAAAAGCTAATATGCCCAAAGACATGGTGGATATTGCTGAAGATCAAAAAAGAAAAAGACGAAGACTATCAACATATTCAAAATGGTAAACTGGCTACAGAAACTATGGCACACTAATTAAATCAAGAGGATTATAAAAATTAGGAGAACTATTTAAAGTAAAAATTTATATTTCACAATGCTAACTAGAAAGACAGAATAAAATAAATGAAAATAAAACCATATGCATTGCAGTAACTAAGTAAATGAAAGATGGCACAGAAATGTTAGTATCAGGCAAAAGAATAACAAGACAAAAAGCATTAGAGAGATAAAGAGGTCATTATGTAATGCTAAAATGCTTTGATTCACCACAATTTAAATCCACTAGAATAATTATTCACCAAAATGTTAAATTTAGAGGGTCAGGAATATGGCTCAGCAACACAGCACCTACCTGGCAAGCACAAGGTCATGAGTTGATTGCCAGTACAAAATAAATAAATAAACAAAATAAACTTAGATGTAACTTATAAAAGAGACTCAAAACTGATAGAATTACACAGAAAAAAATGTCAAATCCATAATAGTGGATTTTCACACAATCTTCCATTAATACAGTAACAAGATAAAAAATTTAAAAACTAATCACAGATACCACTTCACACCCCTTAAGAGTGGCCACTGTTAACAAACACAACAGAAATTAAGTGCTGTCGAGGATGGAGAAAAACAAACATATTACCGGTAGAAACTGATAATTTCTGCAGAAAACAGGCAATTTCTCAAAAAGTTAAACAGAACTACCAAAATCCAGTAATATCACTCCTAGTTACACACCCCAAAGAAAAAAAAGCAGAAATTCAAACATAATTGTACATCTTTTTTTTTTTTTTTGTCTTTTTGAGACAGGGTCTCTCTATGCAGTTCAGGCTGGCTTTGAGCTCACTTTGTAGCCCTGGCTAGTCTCAAACTTGTACACTAATTTTATAGCAGCATTTTCCACAATACTAAAAAGGCAGAAACAACAAATGCCATCGACAATGGAATATTATTCAGTCTTAAAAAGGGATTTGGGGGGGTACCAGGGATCAAACTCATGGCCTTGTGCCTGCCAGGCAGATGCTTTGCTACTGAGCTATATCCCCAACACAAAAGGAAAGATTTTTTGACACATGCTACAACCTGGATGAGCCTTGGAAACATGCTAAGTGAAATAAGCCAGGAACAAAAAGGCAAGTATTATATGATCTCTACTTACACAAAGTATCTAGAAAAGGCAAACTCACAGAGAATAGTGGTTGTCAGAGGCTTGGCAAAGGCAGAAATGGGAAGGTACTGATTAATATGTATAGTTTCTGGTTGGGATGATAAAAGAGTTCTGTAAATAAATACTAGTCATAGTTGCTTAACAATGAGAATGTACTGAATTGTACACTTAAAACTGTTTAAAATCACAAATTTTATTTTGTATACTTTACTTCAATTTAAAGAAACAGTAACTAAAACCTCAATGCAAGCTAATTTTTCAGATCAGTCCTCTCACAGGATCAATTTAAGAAGTTTAAGGCTATAGGAATAGCTCAATGGTAGAGTGCTTGCCTAGCATGCATGTTCAATCTCTAGCACCGCAATGACTGACTGAATAAATGAAGTATTTTTTTAAAATCACAACAAAGGCTTCCTAAAACAACAAAGAATCCAGAGTATACAGAAGGGGGGAGTCAAGCAGAAGACCCTTTCCATAATAAGTTGAGGACTCAAAGAACAACAGCCTTAAAATCAGATTGGCCCAGAAGTGGAATAGTCATGCTTCAAATTACAGCCCAGCAATAGTCACCAAGATACTTCAATGACTCTTGGGCTTTGCACCATTTTTGACTCAGAACTATGCAATGCCCACAGTATCACACAGACAGTCATAAAGCCAAAGGCATTTCAAGATTATTTTACAATATGGCTAGGGATATAGCTTAGTGGTACAAGTGTACACCTGGTAAGCACAAGGTCATGAGTTCAACTACCAGCACAAAAAAATGAGTAAGCAAAAATAAAAAAATAAAGATTATTTCACAATGATAAGGGATTTCACTCACTGGGCGATACTAAAAAATT